>CAUYQG010083601.1:0-16360 GCA_963574415.1 Tarsius wallacei
TCAGCCTCACTAGTCATCAAAGAAATGCAAATTAAAACCCACACTGAGATACCACCTAACTCCAGTCAGGATGGCCATCATCAATTACTCAAAAAACAACAGATACTGGAGAGGATGTGGCAAAAAGGGAACACTTCTACACTGTTGGTGGGAATGTAAACAAATACAACCTCTGTGGAAAAGACTTTGACCTTCCATACGACCCTGCAATCCCCCTACTGGGAATATACCCAGAGGAACTCAAATCACTTTATGAAAAACATACCTGCACACACATGTTATTGCAGCATTTTTACAATAGCCAAAACATGGAACCAACCACGCTACCCATCGAAAGATGACTGGATTAAAAAATGTGGTTCATATACATGATGGAATATTATGCAGCCATAATGAAGGACAAAATTATGAACTTTGTGGCAACTTGGATGGACTTAGAGTCTATAATACTGAGTGATCTTTCACAGAAACAAAGATCTGAGTATCACATGTTCTCACTCACAAGTGTACCCTGAACAACTATTGTAATACTATAAGAAAGGGACTGGCAATAGTGGGCAACTGCCAGGGGAGGGGGGACACACCTCATCAACAACGGTACCTGTATAATGAACATTTGTATACCTAACCATGAATTGTATTCCACATATTTAAAAGAAAAAAAATCAAAACAATTGATAACTGCACACCATGTTTATTGTTCACAATAGCAAAAACATGCAACCAACTGTGCTGCCCATCAAAAGTGGACTGGGTAAAGAAAATGTCGTACATTTACACATGGAATATTATGCAGCCATAAAGAAAAATAAAATTATGAACTTTGTAGTAACCTGGATGGAATTAGTGTCTATAATACTCAGTGATTTATCACAGAAACAAAGATCTGAGTACCACATGTACTCACTCATAATTGGACCCCGAACATTTTTCATAATACTCTAAGAAAGGGATTGACAGTAGTGGGACACTGTCGGGGAGTGGGAGGCATGACACTGTCGGGGAGGGGGAGGCACATGACATCAATAAGGGTACCCACATTTTACCTGTATGATTACCACATATGTACCTAACCCTGAATTGTATATACCACATTTTCAAAAAAAAAAGAATAATTTGAAATAAAATTTGCAGAGTGTTTTCTTTTGTGATATATTGAGTTTACAAATGCAGGTACAGGTAAGTAATTGTATATCTATATTTGGACCACAAGAGAGAAATCTAAGCTCAAATTAGAGTTTTAACTACAATATTGTGTGGGTCAAAGTCTTAGACACATGAAATAGTTTGGGTAGATTGTGTAGAAAGACGAGAGGGCAAAAAGAAACTCCCACAAAACTGATATTTAACAGGTAGGTGGAGGAAGAGAAAACAGAAACAAAGGGGAGTGGCAACCAGAAATGCAAGAGACACATGAGAGAATTCAACAAGGGGTACCAACAGTGGAAACACGAGAGAATTTAAAGAAGTCAAGCTAAAGAGTATTTGTTGGAGAAACACTTGGAAAACTATTGACAACCTTAGCGGGTCATAGAGTACCTGGGACTGAAGACAGAGTTTGGTGGGTGAGAAGTGACTGGAAGGTAAGGAAGTAGAGATGCTGTGGTGGACACTATTTAACCACATTGAAACTGGTCTCAATTCCCTTCTTGCTTACTTATCTTCACACTATAAACTAAAATATCTAATATCTATCTTTGAATTTCTTTTACAAATAAGGAACAATCCTTATGGACAATGATCTCTACTTGGAAATCTGCTGTGGGTCTTCAGGAAAAGACATTTTTCTTCCAAGATAGTCACTGAGGAGGAAGGGCCACAAGGTTATAGGCCTGGATCGAAGGCCTGGAGGATGAAGACCACAGGTCATATTCTTACTTCTGCTTAAATTTAGTTGTGCTGTCAATACTGCAGCTGTTGTACTGGCATCATGAGGTAACAAATCTACATATGAAAAACCATCATGTTGTGAATGGCAAAATCATACAATAAAAAAAAGAGCATCGATCCTTAGGGATACCAGTGGCCAATGCCAGCAAAATTCTAACTCCATGTTTTTTGGTATGGGAAAAGAATAATCCCTTATTTGTTTGTGCCTAGGTAAGTCAGATTTTTGACAATTTGTAATACAAAGCATTTCTAGAGACTCAAAATTCTTGTTTTTGAGGATAAAAAGGACAATAGCTGCGACATAAGGACTTGAAATTTGTGGGACAGTGTTTTGCTTTTTTGGGGAGGAGCTGGGTATTTATTTTAAATTTTATTTTTATTCTAAGTAGGAACACAACTGTGCTAACTTGTAAGCTGAAGAGAAGGAATCAATGGGATAGAAGAAAATGGATATATAGGAAAGCAAAGTAAGGAGTGATGGAGAAAGTCTCAGATAAGACAAAGTGATGGACAGTACAGGTAAAGAGATTAGCCTCACATGGATGGAGAGAAATGTTCCCTCCTTTAAGGGACATAAATGACTTTGGAAATAGAGTTGGGAGGAAAGGGAAGCAGAGAGAATTGTTACCTCATTACCCTGTAATATTTCCCAGTTGAGCCAACCTTGCATTCAGTTTTGCTTACCTTTCCTAGAAAGTCTCCTCCACCCTACCCAGAATCCAGTGATGGTTTAGACTAGTGATGGATTAATTTCTCACCTCCTTCCTTCCCTCAAGATACTTTGTATTTTAATATAGGATTTATTCCAAAGGAATAAATCTACTGGTGGAATTGTAGGCAGGCATTGAGAAAAGCTATTTCAAGAACCTTCGATCCAGGCCTGTAATAGGAGGTGACCTAGTTACCCTCTAGGTAAGACAGGTCCTGCCAAAAACCTCAGCATGTGCCTCTGTACTGTCCAGGAATTCAGAAAGGTGATAGGAGATCCTGCACAAAAGATGCAGCGTCAGAACAAGTTTGACTTTCATTATTTGTATCTCTGGGTCATCTTTGGCTGCAGTGATTTGGTATTTTAAAATGAAATCTCAGTAGGACTATGTAAAAATTTAACAACAACAGAAACAAAAACCTGCCTTTTTCTCCACAATGAATGTGGGAGCAAAAAGTCAGTTACTGCTGAACATTGCTGCTCATTTCTATTGAGTCACTAAGTTTGCACACTACTTATCGACCTTGAGGTTTAGCAACGGTAAAAGATGATCTGATCAAAGACGGAACAAACTGTCATATATGCTGACCTCCATCAGTCACTTTGCCTCTTTTTAGATTTTTAGCATCATAGCAAATGGTAGAATCTTTCACATAGCTGGCAAGTTCTCCATGGTAATTCTAAGGAGCAAGTTTAAAAACAATGGAAAGCTTTAAGCCTCCCTTCTTGGCTGGTGAATAACTTTTAGGGAACTAGAATCACCCTCCTATCCCTTGAATTGGCTGCAAAGGACTCTAGCCTCACATTAAATAGAGCTTAATACATAGCACTTGCGGAAAGGCTCACATGATCTTTTAAATATTATTCATGACTGGGCTATTTCTAAGCCAATTCAAGGGCACACTGTACTTTACAGAGCCAAAAGCTCATGCCCTGAAAGTCTACCTACTCCATTCAATTCTAAACATTATTCGGAGGGGAAAAAAGTAGTGATGACTTTTTATGCCCTTATTATAGGCTCCATGGAGTAAGTGGGTGTTTAGCCCATTTTAAGAAGGCAAAAAAAAAAAAAATCTGTCAAGTGCTGATTCAGTTAACTTTCTCAGATATAATGCAAGATTCACCACAACTTCTCCTGTGCAAAAAAAAAAAAAAGTGAAAGTCAGAAAGCCAGGCATGTAATATGAGAAAGTTTTACTGAAAGCAGATATGGATATTACTAAGCGCTGACAATGTTGCACTTTGCCTGAGCTCTGTGATCCTGTCAGAAGTGCCCCGCACTTTTGTGTTCCAGGAAATGGTTTATTGTAAAGAAACATCCTTTCACATCTGACTTAGATAAGACTCTCCACCTTGTTTACCTATGACAAAGTTAGTTCCTCCAAATTTCCATTCTTTGTCTGATAAATGATTACCTGAGTTGTTTGTTCCCACTGGCCAATCCGAACAAAATATCTACTAACTTGACTCTTCCAAATTCCAGGCTTCACTTCTTCCCACAGGATCCTGAACTCTGATCCACCCGTAGCCTGTGCTTGCATGGGAGTGTGGAACAGCCTCTTCTCAAGGACCCCTCCTGAAAATCAGCTGACCTCAAAGAAAAGCATTCTCTCACCAACTGCACAGTCACCCACCTTCTCATCCCACATCCCCACACCCAGTTCTTTCTAGCCTTGTTTATTTTCCCATATTTTTTTAAAAAAAATCCTTTTCCAGGCCAGGTGTAGTGGCTCATGCCTGCAGTCCGAGCACTTTGCGAGGTCGAAGTGGGAGGATTGCTTGAGCTCAGGAGTTCAAGGCCAGCCAGGGCAACATAGCAAAACCTCGTCTCTACAGAAAATCAAAAAATTAGCCGGGCATGGTGACTTGTGCCTATAGTCCCAGCTACTCTAGAGACTGAGGCAGGAAGATCATCTGAACCCAGGAGTTCAAGGCTGCAGTGGTCCGTGATCGTACCACAGCACTCTAACTTGGGTGACAATGTGAGACCCTGACTTAAAAATCAACTAAACAATCTATCCTTCTCCACATGACACTTGAGATGTTTAGAGATCCTATGGTCTGAGCAATCTCCCTACTGCTTAAGCCTCCTTCTGTTATTGCAAAGGTCATTCTCCCCCCATTGCAATCATCTTTTCAAATAAAGTCTTTCCTGAGCTAAGTCCAGATTTGTTTGTATTTGACATACTCATGTGCAGTTAGCTTCATGTCTTTCTTCACAGAGAGCAGGTTAGTCTGCAACTGTGTCACTAAACTAAAATCAAGGCAGAGAAAGGTTAATAATCTGACCCACTACACTCTGCCTCAAAACTCAAAGAACTTTGCAGTGTGATATAACTTGTGACTAACTTTGTATTGAAAAAGAGAGTACTTTATAACCCATGTATGTGATGAATGAAGTTACCACATAATACAAAAAAAGGTGGGGAGAGGAGCTGGCACTATAAAGGGTGTCACTTAGCATGGCAGCATGGCAGAGAGATAACCATCCCTGGCATCTCTCTATGAGGAGACCAGGCACGTCCCCGTCCCATATCCACTAAATGACCTTTGGAAGATGACTTATTCTCTTTTGGGCCTCTGTAATTTTATCTGCTAAATGAGGGGATTGAACTGCATGATCTCTAACCTCCCTTCCAGCACTAGAAGTCTATGATTCTAAAACAATTTATAGTAAATCATAAAGACAAACCTTCAGGCAGTCAGATCAGCAAAGGTGACTGCAAGGAGGGCTACATGGTGTTATGGTCAGGGCTGTAATGAGATTTGTAATTAAATATAACAACATGGGGTCATAATCAGATCTCATGCTTCAGAAATCACATTAATCATGGTAGGGACCAGGTAGGTCACTCTCCCTGGAACGCAAAATGGGGACCTTGAAAAGGGAAGGAAAGTGTCCCTTTCTGTCTCCAACACTGAGCAGTATGCTTTACGGAGAGAAAGCTTGGGCTGGCCCAAGAGACTGGCTTTAATCCTGAACTGCACTTTAGTTTCTACCTGAGTAAAATGAGATATTTAGATCCATGCTTTCAAACTTTCCCAAAGTTACTCTAAAATAAAGAGGAAGTTATAAGCCTCTGAAGGCTGCCAAAACATCTGTCAAGCTTTTCTTTTCTTTTTCTTTTTTCTTTTTTTTTGAGTTGGAGTCTCACTCTGTCATGCAGGCTGGAGGGCAGTGGTATGCTCATGGTCACCGCAGCCTCAGCATGCAGGGCTTAGGGATCCTTCCACCTCAGTCTTCCAAGTAGCTGGAACCACAGGGATGTGCCACCATACCCATCTGATTTTTTGATTTATTGTAGAGATAAGATCTCACCATGTTGCCCAGTATGGTCTTGAACCTCTGAGCTCAGGTAATTATTTCGCCTCTGCCTCCCAAAGTGCTGGGACTGCAGATATGAGCCACCACACCCAAATGATATTCTATAATTCTTACGCTTAGAAACATCTTTGCTAGTGTAGTAAGCCTTTATCAAATCATAAACTCTGGGATGTGTGTGTGTATGTGTGTGTGTGTGTGTGTGTGTGTGTGTGTGTGTGTGTGTGTGTGTGAGGGAGAGAGATTGAAAGAGAGAGAGAGAGAGAGAGAGTGTGTGTGTGTGTGTGTGGTGTGTGTGATTGTTGAGAGAACAGGTATTGGTTAAGGGTGAGAAAAAGGGAGCAAACCTTGAAGAGCAGGTGCCAGGAAACAGGCTTTTATAATAAAAATCTTGACTCCTAGGAGAAGGAAAAATAAGGGAAAGCGGACACAGTGAGGTTTCAGACTCTTTGGGGCTCAGATCAAATGTAGCATTTCCACCAAGCCTGAGGCCAGTCCTGAAGCATAGAGACAATAAGATGGCACAGCCTAATAAATGCCTACAACCCTGCTCTGTCTAATTCAAAACTAGTGTTTTACGCAATGCAATGCTATCTATATCTAAAATGATGTGATTTAGCCACATTTAATTCACACATTCCCATACTCATACCATTATAAAGACTACTTTGATGGGGTGAGCTACAGTGAAGACCCAGCTATGACACTACCTAGGTCTGCTCTCATGTGTTGAAAGACCCTCGATTTGTTAAAAGGTCAATTGGTTTATCTTGGAGCTACCCCTCCAAGGGTCACCCCAGTGTACTCTGTGTTTTTTCCAACCAATCCTTTCCCACTTCAGGCCCCTTATAGCACCTACTCTTTCAATCAGAAACTTACTTAGGACCCACCTCAAGATAGGAAATGAAGTTGAACTAGGCACAATTCCTGTCCTCAAGTAAAACAAAGGAAGTTAAACTGCTTATTACAATGCAATTCAATCCAACACTACTACCTCAACTCTGGAGCAGAGTTAGCAAAACAAGAACCTTCTGGATGCCTGCTTCTCTGAGAAAGTGGATTCTAATTTAGATTCAACCTGAAGCTCCTAGGATGACCCTAGTACCTTATGTTGTGGAATCTACTCAAACTGCCACAAACTAGACATCATAGAGATACTTGGGAGCACTGAGGTCTACCATTAATTTCTTATTCATTGGTTGAATATTTTAAATAAGTCTTGGACTGACTGAATGTGTACAATATTGTTTAAAAAATGGATTCAGGATAAAGATTTTTATAGTGTATCCTCTGCCTCTCAGATCTTAAGGTCAGGTTTCAGCAAATTCAACCTTCTAGAAAATCCTTTAAATTTGAAGAAAAAATGCCACCAAATCTAGTAAAAACCACTGCCACAAAGATTACAGTCTTCTGAGATACACAATGCATTGGGATAATTTTACATACTCCATCTGATAATTTTAATTGTCTTAGAAAATATTGGTATTTTCCTAGGTGAGGTAGGCAGAATAATAGTCTCCCAAAGACGGTCAGGCCTTAATCCTTGTAACCTGTAAATATATTATGATATTTGGCAAAGGGGAATAAGGATCACGGGGGAAATTAAGGTTGCTAATCAGCCAATCTGGAGTAGAGCGATTTTCCTAGATTATCTGGTTGGGACCAATATAATTACAATGTAAAAATGGAAGAGTGAGGCAGAAGAGAGAGAACTAGATACACTGCAGCAGGAAAAGTCGATAGAAACAGAAAATGAAAGATACACTACCAAGCAATGTGACTGGGCTCTAGAGGCTGAAACAGAAAAGGACCTGACCCTCCTCCCCCAGTGCATGTAGAAAGAAACACAACTCCACAAACAACTTGAATTTAACTCCTGGGATGTATTTCAAACTTGTCATTTCAAACTCCAGAACTGTAATCTAATAAACTTGTGTTCTTTTAAACCTTTAAGTTTGTGGTACTTTGTTTCAGCAGCCATGGAAAACTAGTTACCTGGAATGAAGAGAAAAACAATGGAGGCAGCCACCAACAGCTCAGATGGAGAATAGGGAATCAGGTAGAAAATAGGGAGTCGTAGACACTTGAAGCCAACCCAAAGATGACTGGAATGACCGCCTAAAGAGAGAAGAGAATAAAACCACCAATTAGGAAAAAATCATAATGTGGGGAGACCACAAACCACAACAACCCTTAGAGGGAGGAATGTAGAACCACAAAATAGTTAACCACAGAACAACAGGAGCTTTTTGAAAACTAAAACATCCTGGTCTACAACAAGTGCCTCTGAAGATGCAATTTAATTCTAAGATGGACTATATTGTCTTCCTAAAACTGAGCAAGTCAACATGAAAATATTAAACTACATTCTGTGTATTCTTAGAAGGAAGGAAATTGTAGACTGTTGTCTCTTAATTGTCAGAGCTGTCAGCGTGTTTTCATGTCTTACCTATTCTAATTCTCAATCTATTTTTTTCTGCACATGAACCATTTGCATGCATAAAACCCACACATTAATGACAAGTTATTCTTAATCTGGGGCCTCACTAGGAAAAATAGTAAATCCAAATTTCTGTGAAGGTGAGAACATGCATAGCTTGAAAAATATCCTTTTGCTTCCATGACATCACTTTCTCTCAATTGTCTCTCTCCCACACTGCTCACATCTCATTTTCCTTCCCCAGTTTTCTCTACCCTTTACATTTTGATTTTCCCAGGTTTACTATCTCTATTTTTTTTTTTTCTTATTACTCTCTGTGTACGATATACTGTGTGAAATCCACCAAGGCTTTTACTACTCTGTATATGCTGATGTCCCCAAGTTTTATCGGTAATCCAGAATTTTCTGGTCTGCATTTTAATCACTGAAATGCCAAAAAGCAGCAAAAACTCAAAATGTGCCTACATAAAGCTCACAATTTCTACTATCCTTTGCCTCAAACTTCTATCCATCCTTTATTCTTCAACCTCATTATATTGTAACATCATCCATTCACTTGCCCAAACCAGGAAGCTGGACTTTTCTTCTCATAGGTTCACTACCTCAGCATTGGAACTTCAGGTAGGAGCTCTCTTCTTAGAATTTATGTATGCTTTATTATGGCATTTTTATGGTTATTGTTGCTGCATAACAAACACCTTGCAAGTTAGTGGAATAAAACAACATTTCAGGCTGGGCTCAACGGCTCAGCCTGTAATCCCAGCACTTTGGGAGGCCGAGGCAAATGAATTGCCTGAGCCAGGCTGCGGTTTCGAGACCAGCCCGGGCAACTTGGTGAGACCTTGTCTCTACAACAAAATTAAAAATAGCCGGGCATGGTAGCATGCGCCTCTAGCTACTTGGAAGACTGAGGCAGAAGCATTGCTGGAGCCCAGCAGGTTGACGCCGGGGTGGCTGTGAGTGTGCGTGCCACAGCACTCCAGCCTGGGTGAAGGAGTGAAACTCCAACTCAAAAAAAAAAAAATTATGATTATTTATTCTTTGGATCAGGAATTTGGGCAGAGGACAATGAAGATGGCTTGTCTTTACTTCATGATATGTGTGATCAGGAAGACTCATAGGCTGGGGATAACTGGAAATCTGGGGGCTGGCATAATCTAGAGGCATCTCCCTTTACATGTGACTATCTTTGGATTGTGTAATCTGCAGCAAACACCTTGCTATTATCTGTCATATTTTTCACATTACAATTGTTAGGGAAATTTGCACTCACTGCTACTCTAAAATTATGGCAATTATTAGATTCACTACTAGATCTTGCCATTTGATGCATTAATAGAAGGACACATATGCATCACAAAATTAAAATACATATATATCCTTATCAATGTATTTTAATACATGTCCTTTGTAACCCAATTTGTGTTTTGGCATTTAAAAGTATTGTTTTGAGAAAGATTTTTCAGATAGCCAAAGGTGTTTAGGAACAATAAAAGGTTAAGAACTTCTGTGTTTCTTAAATGAATGCATAATTGAATACCAGAAATAAAACATTGGCATTTAAGTGGTAAATTGTAGTTACATAATAAAAAAAATACAATTATCTCACTTCCCAAGAATGCTAAACATATATGGTGATATTCTCTTGAGCTAAAAGTACATTTTATCTCATTTTTTTGGTTCATGTTTTATTAGTGGTCTGGAGACCAGTAAGTATAATTATTATGTAATTAAACAATAATTAAAACAACATATTGTGGTTGCTATATATAACACTCTGAGTAGGTAGGTCTAATTCCACACATAGAGGCAAAACAAACAAACCAAGAGAAGTTTCATTTAATCCTGCCTTTCCAAAAATGAGTTTCATAAAATGCTGGTTCTGAATTATATTAATGAGGCATATAAGGAAAGAAGGAAGGAAAGAAAGAAGAAAGGAAGCAAGGAAAGAAGGGAGGAAGGCAGGAAGGAAAAAAGTTAAGGTGTTCTCTGGTCAAATTAGATAGGGAAACACTAGATTATACCAAGAATTTCTTTGTCATTGGATGTTCATGTGCATGGTAAATCCCTGGGAAGAGAGAAGACAGTACACAATGTTTTCTAAGCCTGCCTTCTTATGAGCATCACATTCTATGGAAGAAACCGGTTTAATCCAGAGTTTCCTCACTATGCTTCCACAGAAACCAAGGTCCAAAGAGGCAAATGACATGCCCAAGGCCAACCAGCTGTTGGGAAACAGGGCCAAAACTGGAAAATGCCTTCTAGCTCCCAGTCAAAAACTATTTCCACTCTTCTACTACTCCAATTAATTAAGAGTGCAGGTGTCTGCCTGTATAAAACAGAGGGATGGTGGTAAATGAAATATGTCAGTTACAGGCTGTTGGAATAAGTAATCTGAATGGCCATGATGAGACAGAAGTAATCCTCCATAGTTCTCTTGCTTCAACAAGAGTTACTCACATATTTTTGGTATCTAGCCTCTCTGTGAAGAGTATCTTGAGATCTCTATAGGATTTGTAGTGGGGTGAGGTTTGGGGGAAGCATGGCACTTGGCAGGATGCAGGGCACAGAACCAGTTCTACAGGTGAAAAGCAAGTAAGCAGTGGTCATGGTTGGGCTTTTAACGCTTCCTCCTGAGAAGCCAAAGGAGAGTGTGATCCCAACAGCTGACTTGGGGTACCATCCTGTAAGATTCATTACATATTAAGTGTGAAATTCTGTTTTATTCTTCATTCACATCTACAGGTTGGAGAGATTTTTCTCCTTTTTCTTCCTTTTAACATAATAAAGCAGAGAAGAAACCCAGGAGATTGTTAACTTGATTGGTAGGAAGTTTGAATGTCTTAACAATTCCACATCCTGAGGGCAGCCCCATGGGGTTGCCTCATATCCTTCAACTCCCAGCATTTAACTTCGGCTATAAGAACTGAGAAGGAGCTAAAGAAAATGGAGTTCCTAGGAAAAGTATAAAAGAAGATCCATGATTCAGGGACCATGAGAGAAGAGAAGAAATGGATGTTCCAACAGAGAATCTGCACAGCCCTGAGATAGAGGACAATCCCAAGGTCAGAGAAGGTAGGCATCCAAGAATAAGTGAAATGGGGTGCAGGGCCAAGGGATGTGGGGCAGAAGCTGAAGACAGATGGCGTACAAAGACTGTTTCTGATCTTGTTCTCAGGTATGCAAATGTACTTGAATGGCTAACAAAATAGGTCATTGGGGGTATGGATTGCATCACCTCTTCCTTCCAATTATGAAGCGTACTGTTGGAATTACAATATCTTGTCAAGAAAGTGGTATGACAGTTTTCAGATACTGCAGTGATCGCATTCAATCTGTTCCATTCTTTGCTTCTACTGCAGTCACTCTTCTTCAAAATTTAATAGTAAAGGAATATGTGATTGCACTGCAAGGTAAGTCAAGGGACTCTTAGAAATTCTCATCAGAGACTATACAAAATAGTCTGCCATGTCCCAACAGAAATGCCAATTTTGCAATGGATGTGTGGAGAGGAGGAGAGTGAGACGATTTGAGAAATAAGTTAAATTAACTGACAAGTTCCCTGCCACACAAAGGAGGGGGAAAAAAAGTAAAACAACAACAACAAAAATCCTCCATATCCAAAAAGAACACAGTCCTAAAACGTGAAAGCCATCCAGCCCACACTCCTGGAGAGAAGGGGAAACATGTTAGCAACAACCATAAAGAAAATATCTCTGCAGTGCTGATGGTTCCATAGAGGAAGTCAAAGCAGTTCAGCTAATAATTTTCTTTAACAAGAAACAACAGCCTCGTTCAGAGATAATCCGGTGTCCACGAATTCCCTCTTTCACAAAATCTTTTAAGCTGGGTGACTAGGAATTATCCTTCTGGAGAAACTCAGCAAGATTTCTCATTTTGTCCTTTTTACAAACGAAGACAGCTAGCTCAGAAACCTCATCCTGTAACTCACAGGGAGGCAAAGGACTCCCGGCGGACAGGCTCTGCAGCTGCATTGGTGGGTCTCTATTTAGTTTGTCCTTCAAAGTCCGGAGAATGATTATTCCATAATTCTCTCACCTGATTAATTCTTAACTATGAACATAATTACACTCTCCAGAAGGTAAATCGGTCTTATAAATCAGTCGTCGCTGACAGTTCACTCTGCGCAGCGCAGTCGGCCAGTGGGGGTAGGAGTGGAGGGAGGGCGGGGGTGGCGGGGAGGGTCGCCAAAGCCCGAGTCCCTCCACCGTCCACCCCGGCCGGGCCAGGCCCTTCTCGGAGCCCAGACCCGGGCCCCGCCGGCCCCGCCGAGGCCAGAGGATGACGCGGACGGGGGCGGGCCCGAGGTGAGCCTAGGACGGAAGGAGAAGGGAGAGGGGGAGAAGGAGGCTTAGAGGCTTCTCGATTAAAGCAGCGCTGAACTCTAGCCTTCTGGCAAGCTGCGGCAAGCCGCCAATTTGAAGAGTGTGAGCTTTAATCTGCTTCTGGCCTGATGGGCTCCGCTGTCCGCAGGGAGCTGGGAGGCATCCATTCTCCGGACCAAGGAGATGGAGCGTCTAGGAAATATGTTAATGCCGGAGCCCTCCCCGCCGCCCGCCCCTGCCCTTGCTGCGTCTGACAGCCTCCCAGAAAGTGACATTTCAGGAGAGTGTCGCTCCTAGCAGGGCTCCCAAAACTCACTTCTATTCGTTGCATTAAGCATTTTTTTTTTTTAAGCCGCAATGATTCATTCATTTGTAAATGATTTAAGGTTCTGGGGTTTGGGGGGTTTTTTTTGGTTTGTTTTTGTGAGTCCTGGACGAGTGGGCTTTGTGTGCTGAAAAGCCGACCTAACTGCTTAAACAATGTGACACTAATGAAAGGTTATTTTGGTTTTAAAAATAACACACGAAATATTAAAGTCATAAATTAAAAATCTGGTTTTTCTTTAGCGTTTAATTTCTACATATAAATCTTCTATTCATACTCGCAGCACATTCAGCAACAATTTTATAGGAAGACTTTGGCTACTATTTGATACTATTTACAAAAGTTTTTTTAAACATCTTCGAACATTTTAAACGGAATTTGTCAGTTGAATATGCCCTATTTCCTTTTAAGTTCTTCAACTATTTGATTGACAAACTTTCCTAGCTATTAGTAAAATAACCCTTACAAATTAAATTCATACCATGAACCCCAAATTCTCTTTCATGTAATGTACAAACTGAATGTAGAGTTACTAAAATGTGAACTAAAATTACAAGTATAAATCTATTACACAATTAATGTGTTTAATCAGAATTACAAATCTACCAATTACTCTAATAGGCCTAATTCTCTTAAATATAATACTTAAAGTATGAAATATACTCTGATTTCTTAATAATAAAATATCAATATTATGTATTTGGTTTGCTTAAATATTTCTATACTTGTTTCTAGAACTTCTTCAAGTTAAACATTTCTTCTGTGTTAAGAAAAATACACAGCCAGGCATGGTGGTGTGTGCCTGTAGTTCCAGCTACTTGAAAGGCTGAGGCGGAAGGATCGCTTGAGCCCAGCAGGTTGAGGCTGCAGTGGCCATGAGTGTGCCACTGCACTCCAGCCTGGGTGACTGAGTGAGACTCCAACTCAAAAAAAAAAAAAAAGAAAAATACAGGCTAGTTGTGGTGACTCCTGCCTGAAATCCCAGCACCTTGGGAGGCCTAGGTGGGAGAACCACTTGAGTCCAGCAGTTTGAGACCAATCTAGGCAAGATAGCCAGCAAGACCTCATCTCTACGAAAGATAAAAGCATTAGCTGGGCATGGTGGCCCAGGTCTGTAGTCCCAGCTACTCAGGAGGCTGATCATGCAACTGGAGTCCAGCGTGTGCCACAGAGTAAGACCCCAACTCAAAATAATAATGAGGAAGAAGAAGAAGAGGAGGTGGAGGGGGAGGAGGAAGAGGAAGAAGAGGAAGAAAAGAAAAATAAATGTCTTAGATATAGTTGGAGAAAGTCTTCTAAACCAGCTCAGTTTGCTGAGATTTCCTAACTAAATAAAGAATATCAGTCATATTGATACCTATCATTATCTTGATAACGAGGAGTGCTGCTTATAGTAGCTGTATCAATACCAAAATCTAAAGAAAAATGTGGTGTTGTAGCCCATGTCCTTTGGTTTTGAATCACATCATGGCCTAATTTTCAAGTCAGTTTAGTTTGCAACCCCACTCAAACTGACTATAATAAGGTGAATACTTTCCTGTCTTTTACTCTTAAATTATATATGCATTCCAGATTAAATCTAAATTTTTAAAAAGTCATTTAAAGAACTTTAGAAAAACATAGAGAACTTTAAACATATACAAAATAAATGAACTATTTTAATAAAACCCTGATTTCTCCATGTGCACATGTTCACTTCTAACAACCATCAACTCATGGTGACTCCTGTCCCATTCTCACACTTACCCATTTCCCCCCTCCTGCCTTATTGTTAAGAAAATCTTAGATATCCTATTTTTTAAATCTGCAAATAGACAACGAGGACTATTTTTAACAGTCACTTTACCATAACTACAACTAAGAAAATTGACAAATTCCTTAATATTATCAAATATCATGTTTGAAATTTTTATTCTTTCATAAATGTAATAAAATTTGTTGTACAGTGTGTTTAAGTCAGGAGCTGAAAAAAATAAACAACTTCACATCTTGCAATGGTTGATGAGCTTTTAAATCTATTTTAACAAGCTAATAACCTCCTCCAACTATATTTTTTTCTTCCATTTGTTTATTGAAGAAATGAAGAATTTGTCCTATAGAGTTTTTCTCATTCTGGGTTTTGCTGATTGCAATCACTTTTCTGTAGATTTACAGGTAACTCTTCCTCTATTTTCTATAAATTACAATTTTTAGTAAAACTGCTTTATAGATAGGGTATTCATCTAAATGAAAGCGCAAATAATGTCTGTCCATCAGTGTGTGTGTGTGTGTGTGTGTGTGTGTGTGTGTGTATGTCTTTCTCTCTCCTTATGTCTTTCTATGTGTGTCTCTGTGTGTATGTGTTATTAGAAACCACTAATGATCAGTGCTTAGATCCATTATTTCTTCAGTGAAAAAAAAATATTCTACTATTTGGCTACCTAGTGGTATAGTTTACATAGGAAAGGCAAGATAAGTCTTTGATTTGTTGCCTTACCTGTCAATTTTCAAAATATTAAGTCAGTACAGTAGGATCTTCCAATGGTGATAATTAATTTTCTGTTTGTTTTTTCAATATGAATGCATTAATTTAAAAATAAAAGACCCAGACACTATGCCAGACACACAGGAAATGCCCAGGGCAAAGCTAGCTGAGACCTGCAGTCTGCTCCACTCAGCATGACTATGTGTGCAGGGATTGGCTCACTGATACCAAGATGGCTGACCAGTCAGTGAAGTTCTATACCCTGGAAGAGATTCAGAAGCACAATTACAGGAAAAGCACCCAAGTGATCCTGCAGCACAAGGTGCACAATTGCTGAAGAGCACTCTTATGGGGAAGAAGTGTTAAGGGAACAAGCTGGAGGTGATGCTAATGAAAACTTTGATGATGTCAGACACTCTACATATACCAGAGAACTGTCCAAAATATATATCATTGAGAGACCTCATCCAGATGACAGATCAAAGTTAACCAAGCCTTTGGAAACTCTTATTACTATTGTTGATTAGGTCCAGTTGGTAGACCAGTTGGGTGATCCCAGTCATCTCAACACTGGCTTTAATCTGGACTATAGGCAGCCGGCCACGGAGGCTCACTGAACATTAGAAATCAGGGAGAGCCGAGGACCTCGAGACCGTTAGAACGTGTTCGAGAGCTGTTGACGCCATCACCTTCCCCGCTATATTTAGCATATTTAACCAGAAGCAACTCTGATGATCTAAACATGGCGCTCTGAGACTACAGCAGGCATGGTTAACTGTGAAAGCTCACTGTTTCTGTTTCTCACAGACTGCAGTCTTGGCCATTACATAAGTATAATTCCAACTCAGGTCACTTTCGAGAGCC
>CAUYQG010083602.1:0-30835 GCA_963574415.1 Tarsius wallacei
GCGGGTTTGAGACCCGCCTGGGCAAGCGAGACCTCATCTCTACAATAAATCAAAAATTAGCCGGGCGTGGTAGCGCGCGCCTGTAGTTCCAGCTCCTTGGAAGGCTGAGGCGGAAGGATCGCCGGAGCCCAGCAGGTCGAGGCTGTGGTGGCCAGGAGCGGCCGCTGCACTCCAGTCTGGGCGACGGAGTGAGACGCCAACTCAAAAAAAAAAAAAAAAAAAGACAAAAAGACAAAACTTTCAACACTATTAGCCTTGGAAAATGAAATGTAAGCAGAAAATAAGATGAATGTCAGATAATAAACCAGTATGTTAAGTTCCAACAAAGATGAGGGAAAAAAAATTGAAGTTAGTGCCTACAAATTCTGTCTAATTTCATGTGTGATCCAAAAACAACGGATAATTGTCATGCCTCTTGTCAGCACTGAACCGCCAATAAAAAGGATACATTACATTTGGAAAATTCTGCAACTCACATAGCGATGTTCTACATTGCTCCCTTTCTCCTCTGTATGAACATAACTTCTTATCTTTAATATGCAATCATGGTCACCACATTTGAGGTTGGGAGAATGGTTTTAACTAGGGAGACAAAAATAATCTGCCATAGAATATAACTATTCACTTGATTTATACACTCTAATTTAATTATTAAAATGAGTGCTATGAAAATATTCAGAAAGAAAAGATATTAACTCACCAATGTAAACTATTTTCTTAGGAATATGATATTATAGCAAAAATGATAAGTCGGTATTTTATAATATTTTATTCTAAAGAATTGTCAATCAAGACCTCATACCTTGATTTGATGATAAAAGAGTTCCCTGCAGTAGTTGTTTCCCCTTTCAGTGTTTCTTCATGTGTCCAAAATTCATTCTTTATAGATCTCTTCTATTAAAAAAAAATTGTTTTGCAATTTTTTTGTGAGTGTAATGTGTAGCAACATTCTACAAAGTTCTATAATATCTTGCGTTTGGTTTTATTGAACAAATATCTAATTGCTTAGATCAATTTTCAGGAAAAAAAATTCAATTAGGGAGACTATTTTACACAGCCTCTTAAGGTCTTTTTCACCATTTTATCTAGATTACTAATAAATCATCAATTCTAAGAAAAAATAAGCTGCTAATCAAGAACAAAATTTATGTGCTTTTACTTCTCTGTTTTATTTTTTTCTTCCAAGTTCTCTTTTACAAGACCAAGAAGTAAAATAGCAAAAGAACACAAATACTGGAGAGGAAAAACTAAGTGATAAACTAAATATTTAAAATACCTAAATCACTAGAAGTCTATGTACTTAGGAAGTCTGAAGTTGGATACAAGGAGAAGCAAAATCTAGAGTTTTTGTGTTTTACAGCTGTTTTTTGTCTTTTGTTTTTTAAATTAACTGTACCTTGTGACAAATTTTTAAAATTCACTGTCCTGTTTTTCTGAAATGAAAATGAAAATGTTTTATGATGTATATTTAAAGATAAAGATTTACCATAATTTTACTGAACAAAAATTTTACTCATTGAAAATTTCATTCTTCAATATAATGCATTCTTCAAATAGCTTAGAGGAAGATGAAGAAGCACATATAAGCAGAAAAGCAAATAACTGATCATGGAAAAAATTAAAATGCATGGAACTAACCTTAGAATTTTCTAGTCTCTGCAAGAGAAAGGTCTCTCCATAAGGAAATATGGAAGATGAATTCTCCTCATTTGAATCTTTTGGGGAATTATAAGATGAGAATGAAAAGACATGAATAATGTAAAATATTATTTAAATAAAAGATAAAAAAAAGCATGCATTTAATTATTTTATGGCAATATCACAACTTAAGCTTTGTTCTGTGAGTCCAAAATTATGCTTATAATTCTTACCCCAAAACCAATTCTCCCTACGGTCTTCTTCATATAATACTGTATTCCTCACTTCACAAACATAACGCACGACTCATTGTTCCTTAAATTGTAACCTGTCACATATGTGGCTGCTAACATTTAAAATGCACCTCAGTCCAACCAAGTACATTACCCACATACAACGGAAATTGTCATGGTGTCATTTATACTGGTAATTCCTAAACAAAGGCAGAAAATCAAGCTTAACTCTATGATAATTCACAATAAACAATTATAAAAAGTTCACTAATATAACAGCTAGATATCAAACTTTCAGAATTAACTTAATGTAATGTCATAGTTAATAGCCTCTAATATCATAGCTGTTAACACACCTATAAATAAATTCCACCATCTTTGAATTACACTGACTTACACAAAAAGGATTCTCAATACTCACATTTTTGCGATGGCAAATAAATTTTGAAAGGTTCAGTAGCTAAGTGCTTGACATCTTATTGTCAAAAAGAATGTTCCTGAACTTGTATAAGCAAAATTGTCAAAAAGAAAGAAACACCTCTGTCAATGTTCAATTTACCAAAGCAACAATGTCAGCCCTCTCCTGTTACCATGGCAAAATCACTTTCCATACAGCTTTGTCCTGTAGTTCAGCTGCCAGAAGCCATTTAATTTAGTTAAATGCCTTTAACTGTGGCTAATGATAAATGAACTCTATATTTTTTTTAAAAAACACTTTTTTTACATTAGCAAGTACAAATTTTCAAGAATCTGAGTATATATTACTGCCTTTTATTCACTCACCTTTAAAAGTATCTGAAGTACTATGAACACTGGCAGGCAGTTATTTCCAACACCACAGGTGGGCAGACTTCTTGATCACACTTTAACACATTTAAGGCTACAAAATGAATGCTAGCTAATTTACAAAGACTTTAAACACATAGACTCACTTTGCCATGCCGCTGATTTTGCAGTTGAGATAGCAACATTTCTTCTATCACGGAAATAGCTTAAAGCAAAGGGAAAATATTTAGGAGTTACTATCTTGAGTAAAGGATTTATTAGAGAAACATATATTCTTCTGGGTAGACAAACCAATATTCAAAACTAAGTCTGATTTGAAATAAAGAGAATGTCCAAATTTCACAGATGGATTTTTCTACATAGCCTTAAAGGAAGAAATTTCATTGGATTTTACAAGTGTTTTCATCTCAAATCTATAATTTATAATTGCAAATAAATATATTCATCCAATGCTAATATACACATAATTCAAAAACTGCTGGCAATGTCCCTAAGAGATATAATAAGATATAATATACTAAGTAGATTTCAGAATGTGTGTAGATTTTTTGACATTAGCTTTATAATATTAAGTCAAAAATGTATTTGGCTCTATGAACATAATATGGAAATAGTCATAAGACTTTCTTTAAAGATCTTACAGTTGAGAGAAAGCAATTATAGGTAATTATTTAAAATACAGCACAAAGTCAATGACAGAAGTAAAAACTGCAGAAACACAGGGTATTAAAGCCCTACTACTGTATACTGTTCTATTTTCCATCTAAAGGTAAGGATCAGAACATCCTTAACTTCTCATAAATACATATCCACCCAAGTAACTAGAAATAAAAAAATAATCAAGGGAAGAGCAGAAATAAATAAATCGGAAAGGACAAAATTTTAAAATCTTTATAACCAGAAGCTGGTTCTTTGAAAAGATCAATAAAATTGATAAGCATCAATGAAGAAAAATAAAAGAGAGACAGAAGACAAAAATTATCAATATTAGAAGTGAAAGAGAGGACATCACTCTAAATTCTAAGGACAATTAAAGGAATAATTACATATTATTAAGAAAAACTTTATGCCAATAATTTCAACAACTAAGATAAAATGAAACTATTTAAAAGACACAGATGACAAAATCTAACAAGATTAAATACAAAATCTTAATAGCTCTATATCTATAAGGAAAATTGAATTTAGTAATTAATCATCTAACAAGAAAATCCAAGCTCAGATACTTCACTGGTGAATTCCACCAAACATCTAAAGAAATAAAATCAATCCTATACAAACTTTTTTGGAAAATAGAAGAGATTTCATTCTAGAAGGCCAATATAACAAAACATAACTGCAGTTAAATAAATCTCATGACATAGATGCAAAATCATTAGCAAAATATTAAATCTAGCAAATAAATAAAATCAAAACTTTTTTTAAACAAATTGAATACAATGATATATAAAAAGGGTAATACACATAAATTATTACACACGAGATTTACCAGGAAAGTGAAGTTGGTTTAACATTGGGGGGAAAAATGTAATACATCATATTAACAAAATAAAAGAGGGGAAAAAAAACATGCTCATGACAATAGATTCCCCCCAAAAACTCAACATCCAATCATGACCAAAGATGCTTAGCAAACTAAGAATAGAGGAAAATTCCAACATCCAATCATGACCAAAGATGCTTAGCAAACTAAGAATAGAGGAAAATTACTTTATTTAGTAAAAAGTGTTTATGAAAAATCTACATTATAATTAATGATTAAAGACTGAGTGGTTTCCCCTAAGACTGGGAGCAAGGCAAGGGCTCTGCTCTCACCACCTATGTATCCATTATTTCAGAGGTCCCAGTATGGCAATAAGAACAGTGAAAGAAAGAAAGGGCATATAGTTTGGAGAGGAAGATACCTTATAAGGATAATGTAAGTACAAAATACTAAAGAATCCACCAAAAACATTTTTTTGTTTTGTTTTGTTTGAGTCAGAGTTTCACTCTGTCGCCCAGGCTGGAGTGTAGTGGCATGCTCACGGCCACTGCGGCCTTGACCTGCTGGGCTCAGGATATCCTTCTGCCTCAGCCTTAAAAGTAGCTGGAACTACAGGCATGCGCCACCCTGCCCAGCTAATTTTGTGATTTATTGTAGAGACAAGGTCTTGCCACATTGCTAAGGCTGTTCTCGAAGCCTCCGTCTCCCAAAGTGCTGTGATTACAGGCGTGAGTCTCCATGCCCAGCTAACCATCTTAAACAAATAATTAAGTCTAGCAAAGTTCCAGGACAAAGGGTAAATATAAATAATTCTAATAGTATTTCTATAAACTAGCAATGAACAAACTGAAAAAAATAATTTGAAAATACAATTATTTTTACAATAGCATATAAGCAAGCACATAAAATACTAAGAGGTACATTTATCAAGTTATGAACAAGATCTGAAAACTATAAAAGATTACTGATAAAAAACAAAGAAGTCCTAAATAAATGGGTAGATATACCATGTTTATGGATTGAAAGACATAATATTGTTAAGATGTCAATTATCCCTATATTGATACATAGATTCTACACAATCCCAAACAAGATTCCAGTGGACTTTCTTAAATAGGAAATTAACTGAGTGACTCTAAAATTTACACACAAACACAAATGACCAAAAACAGTCAGTATAACTTTTAAAAAGAAGAACAAAATTGGAAGACTTATACTATACAATTTCAACATTTAGTGTAAAACTACAGTAATAAAATCAGTGTGCCACTGGTAGAAGCACAGACACATAAATCAATGAAACAGAATAGAGAGTCTACATAAAGTCCCATATATCTGTGGTCCATTGATTTTTGAAAAACACTCCAAAGCAATGCAGTGGGGAAAAAAATAATTTCAACAAATGTTGCTGAAACTGGATATCTTAATGGAAATAGAAGTGAATGTGAACCCTTACCTCAAACCATACACAAAATTTAACTTAAAATGGAATTTAGACCCAAATGCTAAAATTCTAGAGATTCTGGAAAACATAGGAGAAAAATATTGTAACCTATGAAGAGGCAAAAATTTACTGAACAAAATAAAAAACCAAAACCCATTAAAATAAATGGATAAGTTGGATCTTTTCAAAATTTACAACTTACAATTTACAACTCATCAAATAACTTGCCCAAAACATAAAAAGAACTCCTACAACCCAATAATAAGAAATACATCTCAATTTTAAAATGAAAAAAATCTTCACAAAACATATGAATATGTGATACAACACAACATATTAGAATGATTAAAATTAACCTTGTCTATACTACGTGTTGGAGAATCTGTGAGACAATCAGAATATTTAAATACTACTGGAAGGAATGTAAAAAAGGTACATGCACTTCAGGAAACTGCTGGGCATTTTCATATAAAAATAAACATTCACCAAACTGAAGAACTTCAGCTATTCCAAAGCTAAAATGCCAAAACAAACAAACAAAAAAATGAAAATAGATGTTCACAGAAAGACCTGAATACAAATCCTCACAGCAGCTTTATTCCCAAAAACTTTAAAAAATCCAAGTGAACTTTAAGAAGTTAATGATAATCACACAGTGGTATATAAACCAAGAGAACACTACCCAGCATTTTAAAAACTACTAAAAGACACACCAAACAATAAACACAATAATATGAATAAATCTCAAAATCATCATGCTGAGCAAAAGATGTGCCAGACATAAAGAACTACAGCAATGCAATGCTTAATGACAGGGATGCATTCTGGGAAGTGAGTCATTAGGCAATTTGTCATTTTCTAACATCATGGAGTATACTAACACAAACCCAGATGGTAGGCTACATGGTCGTCATTATAAACTTATGGGACAGATGTCATGAAAGTGATCTATTGTTGACTGAAGCATAGTTATGTGGCACATGACTGTACATCTTATATGAGCCTATATAGACATGTGAAAGAGGGATGGACTGTATGAAAAAAAACTAGGAAAATCTACAGGGTAACAGAAATTCTCTATTTTTTGATTGTGATAAAAATTTTATACATATCTGTCACAACTCACCAAATTACATACTTTAAATGGTTACAATTTATTATACATACAAGGGGGACCCCAAAAAACTTGTAATAATCTTTTGGAGGGCAGACCCCTTGTAGTACAGGTTTCCTCCACTAGGTAAGTGTTCTAGGAACCCAAGGGCATCAGTGTTCTAGCTAGTGTTGTTGCGAGAGGCTGTGTTTGGCTTCAGTGAATTTTTTTTAAAGATTCTTTCAACGTGTTTGGCCATTTCATGATGGGAAATTTACAATCGCACCTGCCCACACTGTGCTGAGTATTCAGCAATTTTTGACCAAAAACAGCACCTGATCTTACCCCAAGCAACTTTTTTTTTGTTTTCCTGGATGAAAAAGTCCTCAAAGGAAAATGTTTTGCCATGTGGAAAAGGTGAAACAAAAAAATGGCAGAAATACTAAAAACATCAAAATTGACTAGTTCAAAAACTATTTTGAGCAGTAAAAAAAAGCATCCTGACATGTGTATTGCATCAAACATTAAAGGCGACTGAAGTTAAAACATGTAAGAATAAGTACACAGTTTTTTAATAAATAAATTATGGGTTTTTGGGGTCCCCTCTCGTATATATTATCTCAAAAGATTATTTAAAAATGAATTCAACAAATCACTGTTTATAAGGTTAGCATATAAACCATCGATCTCATTTCCAAATATCAGCAAAAAAAAAAACATTAAAAATGGCATCTATCTATGAGAGCATCAAAAATTACCAAAACCTAAGATTAAATCTAAAGATTTGACAGAACTCAACTAGAAAGCATTACAAAGAAAATTATAGAAAATCTAATTAAATGGAAGAATAATATGAAAGACTGAATATTGCAAAGACAACAGTACCCTCTAAATTAATCTATAGAGTCAAGGCAATTTTAATCAGAAGAGTTACAGGAAAGGAGAGAGAAAATATTAACAAATTGATTCTAAAACAAAGGACCAAAAATAATCAAGAGATTTTTGAAGACCATAGTGAAAAGACAAATTCTACCAGCTATCAGAATTTATTATAAAGCTCTAATAATTAAGATACAATATTACTGAAAAAGGATATTAGGCTATTGAAACAGAATTAAGAGTTCTTAAAGAGACCCAAATTGTCATTTAAGACAAGACTATCAATCTAAAACAATGGTCTTTTAAAGACTAGGTCATTGTATACCTATATGGAAGAAAATGAAACCCACTCTTACCTCAGTCTATATATAGAAAACAATTCAAAGTAGATTATATATTCCAGTATAATAGGCCAAACAATAAAGCTAGAAGATAAAATACAATATTTTCATGTGTCTTAAGGCACAAAAAGTTTTTAGCTCTGAAAGAATGTACTGGAAAATATTATTAAATTAAAATTACTTTTATTCATTAAAAAGTCACCATTAAGAAACAACAACAGGGCAACCCCTTCTCCCACGTGGGAGCTTTTCTGTCCTCTCAATAAATACTGCTTTCTAAAAAAAAAAAACAGCAATATGCAGAGGTAGAAGATAAATTGGACAAAGGGCTCATAGCTATCATGTACCAATAACTCTTATGAAAGACAGAAAATGCAACTTCAAATGATAACTAAAGAGAAACTAGAGTGGGCAAAAGACTTGAAAAGGCACACATGTATCTACATGCTAATTTTTAAAATAAATGTTAAGGATATGAAATAAGAGAACTGCACACACACTGCTGATGGCAACACAAATTTGTATAACCACGTTACAAGAATTGTTTTGCATTAACTACCAAAGTGGAAGATATGCATATCCTACTCCTGGGCCTACACTCAACAGACATACATGTAAATGTGCTGCAGGATAACCACTCAAATGTATGTCAACAGGAACACGAGCAAACAAGTTAAAGAAGATTCATACAAAAAAACACTATTCAAAAATATAAAGGGCAAACTGACTTGCAGCAACACAAATACATCTCAAAAACATCGTGTTCAACAAAGATGCCAGATACCAAAGATTACCTGCTGTGTGATTCCATTTACATGAAATTCTAGAAAAGGCAAAACTAATTCATAGTGAAATCAAAAGTTACCTGATGAAAGTAGGGAATTTACCACAAATGATCACAGGGAATTTGGGGAAAAGTGGGGGAGAGTGACAAGATATCTTGATTGTGGTAGTGATCACACTGGTATGTATATTTGTCAAAATTTATCAACCAATATACTTAAAATAAGTTTAATTTATTAGATGTAAATTACATATGAGTAAAGTTGATATATACATGCATACACACATATATATTATTATACATATGTGTATACATAAATATATATGAAAAACATTGAACAAGGTTGAAAATCTGAAATATCTAACAAAGGTAAGAATAAATTTCATGGTATATTCATACAATGACATGGTATACAACAGTGAAAAACAACAAAATATAACCATAAGCACCAACACGGATGATTCTCAAAGATAAACAAGATGTGCTGGACTACAAAAAATAATACATGATTGCATTTTTTTTAAGTGCACAAAACAGGCAAAGCTATAGTGTTTAAGACATACCTAAAAGGTAAAATTTTTCTTTTTTTTTTTTTGAGTTGGCGTCTCACTCCATCGCCCAGACTGGAGTGCAGTGGCCGATCCCGGCCACCGCAGCCTCGACCTGCTGGGCTCCGGTGATCCTTCCGCCTCAGCCTTCCAAGTAGCTGGAACTACAGGCGCGAGCCACCACGCCCGGCTAATTTTTTTGATTTATTGTAGAGATGAGGTTTCGCCTGCCCAGGTGGGTCTCGAACCCGCGGGCTCAGGCAATCCACTCACCTCAGCCTCCCAAGGCGCGGGATTACAGGCTGAGCCACGGAGCCCGGCCAATCCCTTTCTTATAGTATTATAATTGTTCAAGGTCCGCTTATGCGTGAGAACATATGGTACTGTTCTTTGCTTCTGTGACAGATCACTGAGTATGATCGACTCCAAATCCATCCAAGTTGCTGGAAAGTCCATATGTTTGTCTTTCTTTATGGCTGCATAATATTCCATTGTGTATATATACCACATTTTTTTAAATCTAGTCCAGCTTCAATGGGCAACATGGTTGGTTTCATGTTTTTGCTATTGTGAATAGAAATGCAACAAACATACATATGCAGGTATCTTATCTTGAGAGCTGTTAAGACTCCCCTGCAGGCTACATTTGAACACATTTACAGAATGTTAGAATTAGAAAGGGTTCTAGAACCCATCAATACCACACTCTCAATTTCTTTCTTTTTTTTTTTTTTTTTTTTGAGTAGGAGTCTCGCTCTGTCACTCAGGCTGGAGTGCAGTGGCACACTCATGGCCAACACATCCTCAACCCGCTGGGCTCAGGTGATCCTTCTGCCTCAGTCTTCCAAGTAGCTACAGGTGTGTGCCACCATGCTCAGTTAATTTTTTGATTTATTGTAGAGGCGAGGTCTCTCCAAGTTGCCCAGACTGGTCTCCAACCCCTGGGTTCAGGTAATCCTCTCACCTCAGTCTCCCAAAGTGCTGGGATTATAGGAGTGTGCCACCAAGCTCAGTCCTCTCAATCTTAAAGGTGGAACCCCTGGGATATGTATGTAGAACTAGGACTAATAACATTCAATTTAGTATCTTCCACAATCTGCTTCTTGAACATTTAATCTATTTATTAAAATGTCAAGTAGCTGAAATTTTACTTTTGAAAAATTCAAAAGTGTCCAGCTGATCACTTTTGACAATAAAAGTAATGATAGACTATAAATCTACTTTTCAAGGCTAGCAAAATTATTATTATAGCACTGCTGTTCATTTTATTTGAATGAATATTGAATTTTAGTTTATCAGTATTTTAAAAAATTAAATCTATAGGGGATAGAATTTCTTATTAATGGTATCTTATTGTCTTTCCTGCTTGACATTTATTTCTTGGTAAAATTGGTCATTTTTTAGGAGGAATAATTTGGGCCATTCTGGATTTGATGCATATCCTTTAAATTCACTTGAAAAATGTATGTTCCCCTACTGAACATTTTATTAGTGACTAGTATGACAATTAAATTTATACTGCTGCTGTATTTGAAATTGCATTATTATCTGGAATTTGCAGATTTTCTTGTGTTCTCTTTCTATATACCAGACATCTTACTTGAATTCTTTAATTCATAGCTTTTTGTTTTTAATATTTCTTCAAGTATTTTCCAAAAGATATTTAGTGTTACTGATTCATCAAGGTGTGTTTTTTTCTCTCAATTTCAGAAAACCTTCATTTTCTTTTCTCATTTTATTTTCTCTAGATTATTTTGGAAATGCATATGGAGAACGTTATATAGATTTACAAATTTGACTATATTGGATCACATGGCTTTGATTTGCTACAATGTGTAATATTGTCTTGACCATTTAGAATGTGGTTAGAAGGAAGCCTGAATTGTAAGAAAAGTTTTTGGGGTGTGTGTGTGTGTGTGTGTGTGTGTGTGTGTGATGTCCACTTAACTAATAAATCTGTCATCACTGACTGGTTTCCATTTCCTCTGAAATAAACAAATCACTATTAAGTCCTTTGAAGAAGGAGACTGCCAGGAAGCACAAAAGTCACTTTTGCTTCATCCTGTAAGATAAAGTATTTAGTAAGTGGAAATGAGATGCAGCAGAAGGAGTTGTGGGGTCTTCACACCTGCTAGAAAATTCAGCAGATATCCACAGAGCTGGAATCCAAACAAACCTCAGACCTTGATGTTCATCAGAAGTATGGAAACCAAGCCAAGAATAAAATCTGTGGGGTCCCTGGAAACTTCTCAAGTGGAAAGCCTGATTTGTGGAAACATCGGAAAGTTGAAGAGGAAAAGCTACTATGTCCCCCAATGGACTTAACTCTATAGAAGTTTTATCTGTTTAAATTATTTCATAATTCTACTTTAAATCAAATGCTAGTTGGTTCTTATATCACAACTTGTATTAGAAAGATGGAGTCTTACTTGAGTAAAATTAAGCTTTGATTGCTGGGAGATTTTTGTTGTTTGCTTGCAAGGTTGATTTTAGGAAATTTCAGTTACGTTTCATTATTATCTCAATAAAAATAAATAATTTCCTTTAAAGTAAATACATATGCATTCTAGCTAGAAATTCATTAGGGAAATACAAGACCACAGAAGAGTCAAGACAAAAAGAAAAGCCTAATTCCATAATACCTAGAAAGACAGAAAAACGAATACGGTACAGGTACAAAGGAAATAAACAAACGTTAAGTGATCAGCTGAAAGGGTGTCCCAAAGTTAAATTTAAACACAGGTTGCATTTTACCTAAGTTTCGCATTAATTTCTTATTTTTGGTTAAGGAATTTGTCTCAATAACAGAGATAATCTCTCTCAACCTGTTGATTTCATATGTAGATGTTGACTCTTTGAACACAATCAGATGTGGTTTATGCTTGTTTTAACAGTTATACTGCTCAGATAAAAACAAACACAAGTACTTCATCTAAACTTACTAAACTGAATTATTTTTTCCTCACAAGATATAATAAACTTCTTAACTCAGGTATATATATCTATTTATCTGGTATATTTTTAATATATTGTATATATCTCAGACAGTATTGAAAGGACCATGAGTCCTTAACTAGGAGATCAAAACAGTAAGTTATTTTGTCCCTGACACTAGTTCAGTGATTGGAACGGTGCTGTCACCGTGACCTATTATCTCCTGCTTCATACTGCCTGCCTAATACTAATTTGTCTTTCTCTTAGGATGCCTACCACTGCATAATTATTTATAATAATTACAGCTTTCAAGAAGCTTGCACATTTTTTTCTTTGAAAAATAAATGTAGTGCTAAGTCATTTGTATATATTAAAGATTATCATAGAAATTTATCTTGGTTGACATGAACAGATTTGACCACAAGATGAGTCCTCATTGAAAACTGAATCTTCTTACTCATCAGTTTTCATAGATGCATTTGTAGTTATGTTGATTTTCAGAGATGTGTGATATTTTTTAAGCAACATACAATTTGTGAGCTATGGAAATGCCTGTGTGCCTGTATGTTCTGCATGGCTGCAGTCACTGGGAACAACAATAGGAAGGTTGGTGTTCTAGTCATAGGACAGATTTACAGATTAGTTATTTACAGATGTGGGAAGGACCACTATGCTAGTATATTTGAGGCTTGAGTTATTTACATCTGGGAATTATTTGGTTAAAAGGTATTGAGGAGGTCTTTTAGTTCTGGGACTTCTGTTTCTACAATACAGTATTGATATAACCTTAGACTTTGGCCTGCAGAACAAAATGCATTGTCTGTTAAGTTATTGTTTCCTAATAATGGGAAACATGGATTGGTTTAATGGAATGTGCTTTTAAATGTTCATATGTGCTTCATTTGATCATAAATCTTGTGGAATAGTTTTATTCTTTATAAATCTCAGTATGAAATACAGATAAATGACCAAAAATACTCTCAGCCACTGCACAGTGGATATTAAAGAGGATGTGGAAAAACTTTGAAGGAATGGAGGCCTGCTTTATTGTTCTTAGCCAAAAATATCAAAATTTGGCTTATAATAGTATGGAAACTAAAAGTCTGCTTATTCCTATAGGGGATTAATGCATTACTCAACCTTGAAAAATTATATTGCCTGGCAACTACAAAATATGTCTAATTTTCCCAGTTCTTCCATCTTTATTGCTTTAATTTTGAATCTAGTCTCATTCAAAACTTTTTTCCTGTTGACAGTTCAAATCTGATTAGACTATTGTATAGCTGATATTCTTGTTATTGAAACAGTTTGGAATGTACTTTTTTTGTTAATTATAAATAGAGCTGTTTCAAGATTTCTTTCCATATCTACTTAATTACTTTTAGTTTAGGGAAAGGGAGAACTAAAAACCACTAAAACTCATATGCATCCCTAAATAAAAAATACTGTTTATTACATTAATATGACACCATTCTTTGAAGACTTCAAAGTTGCCAAATTTAGTACTCTCTAAATAACTGGTTTTATGTTTCCTTTTTAAAAATTAACCAGAAAGCAGATAGCAGTAGTAGCATTGATTTTCTTTCTTTTTTCTTTCTTTCTTTCTCTCTCTCTCTCTTTCTTTCTTTCTTTCTTTCTTTCTTTTGAGTTGGATTTTCATTCTGTCATCTAGGATGGAATGTAGTGGCATAATCACAGTCCACTGCAGCCTTGATCTCCAGGGTTAAGGCAGTCCTTCCATCTCATCCTCCTAAGTAGCCGGGACTACGGAACGGGCACACACCACCACGACCAGCTAATTTTTTAATTTTTTTGTAGACACAAGGTCTCGCTATGTTGCTCAGGCTGGTCTCAAACTCCTGGGTGCAAGCAGTCCTCTTACCGTGGCCTCCCAAAGTGCTGGGATTACAGACATGAGTCATTGTTCCCGACATTGCGGTGCTGATTTTCTGTTCTAGATATACTTTGTCAATACCAGCAAGGAGTACAAACTGTGGTGTGTATTGGGATGCGGCTGGGGGTGGGGCTGATTTTTCTTCCCTTTTTTTTGAGTTGGAGTCTCATTTCCTTGCCCAGACTGGAGTGCAATGGCATGCTCACAGCCATCCCAACATCAACTTGCTGGGCTCCAGCAATCCTTCCGCCTTGGCCTTACAGGTGCACATTACCACGCCTGGCTAATTTTTGATTTATTGTAGAGACGAGGTCTCGCCAAGTTGTCCGGGCTGGTTTTGAACCCATGGGCTCAGGCAATCCATTCGCTTCAGCCTCCCAAAGTGCTGGGATCACAGGCTGAGCCACCTTTTTATTTTTTTCGTTTTTAATTATAAGGATGGACTTGCCTAAAATGAAAATGAAATGGTTAACTTTGCAAAGTTCTGCATAACCATACAACTCTCTGATTTTATTTCACCCTTTTAACTTGACGCTTTCCGTTGCATAATGCAATTTCATATTATGTACTTGCACAACTATGGCAATTGTAGCACCTACTCTGTGTCCCTAGCCAGTCATTATCTGTTACTGAAAACTTTGTCAACGGGCAAGCAGGTAGAGTGGTACTTACAATGCCAAAACCACAGGCTTAGGTTTGAGAAGCTAGCTTCTCTCAGAAAATGACTTTCTTTCGTGGTTATAGAGCATTGCCCTAATCATTACCAGCCATATAATAAATGCATTCTGTGTTACACAGGGAACTATGTGTGTTTGCCTCACTGTAAATGGAAAACCCATCAATAATGCCACTTTCAAATGGCTGATCATATATTTTTAGGATGATTGATTCATCTCCCCACTCCTTCAGTCATTCAGTCATTTATAAAGTGCATATTGAGTGCCTCCCGTTGGCAAAGTGATATACTTCTTAAAAAAATGTGTGGTTGATTTTTAGAGCAGAAAGCATTCTGAAAATTTAGGCTCTGTGTTTTATGTAGGTGCCTATTTGAGCAAGTCAGCTTAGTGAATGTGTTAATACGAGGGGATGCCCCCAAAGCACATAATTTATTTATTAAACAATTGTGCATTTATCTTACATGTTCAAACTTCAGTCTCCTTCAAAATACTCTCAGTTTATTGCAATACACCTATTGATACACTTTTTCCAGTGCACATGTTTTTGAACTCATCAATTTTGATGCCTTTTAGTGATTCTGCTATTTTTTGTTTCGCCTCTTTCACATCGGCTAAATGTTTCCCCTAAAGGACTTTTTATCAGGAAACAAAAAAAGTTGCCCAGGGCAGAATTGGGTGAATAGGGAGGATGAAGCATGGGGGTCATGCCTTTTTTGTCAAAAACTGCTGAACATTCAGGGCCAAGTGAACAGATGAGTTTGTAAATCACCCATTATGAAGTGGGCAAACACATTGAAAGAATCTTCCTTCCCCCAAAGTATAGCCTCTCACAACAATGCTAGCTGGTACACTGATGCCCATGGGTTCCTGGAGCACTCTCCTAGTAGGGGAAAACTGTCCTACAAATGACCTGCCCTTCAAAAATTACCAAAAGATAATTATAATTTTGGGGAGGGGAGTCTTCCTTACATATTAACCAATTAAGCAGAAAATGGAGAAATTTTGGATATCCCTCTCTCAAACCATAATTAGCTTAGCTCTAAGAAAAATTATATAGGAATATGAATGTAGTCTTCAGTTTATTATGTGAAATGTCTCAGCTATAAGTCATGGCAAATTTGATAAGGAAAGAAGATAGCTATTATCAAAAGAAAAGCAATTCATATATTTAGTTATCAAAGCCTGTCACTTTACATTCTGAGCAACTGTTTAATATTTCTCTTACCCTAATTTTTTAGTTTAGAAATGCAATTTTTCACAAACATTGTTACATTTGTATTGTTTTTGGCATGAAATCAATGTCATTTTGATAAGATAAAGGAGACCTAGGCCTATGGAAGACATCGCATGCTATATCTACAGGCATGGTGGGATTGTATTAGCTCTCCCATGTTTCAAGTGTGACTTTAAATGAAAATTATGAAACAAGTGAAGTGACTTTTAGCCCTTCCTGGACTTCCCTTCTTTGGTCTTCTTGACATTTTCTCTTTTCTGCCCATCTTTATCTTGAGCGCTATTAGAACTCCCCTGCAGGCTATATTTGAACACATTTACAGAATGTTAGAATTGGAAAAGCATTCTAGAACCCATCAAAACCACCCTCTCAATCTTAAAGATGAGAAAATTAAGGCTTATAAGGTGGGACCTCTAGGATATCCATACAATGCTTCCTCTCTTAATTTTTAAATGCAATTGTGACCACAGATTTAACTGTTGTCCATTGAGCAATATCTGTCAAGACAGTGATGGACCTTTAAGGTGGGATCGATGGTTCTCAAACTAGGATGATTTTAGCCCCCAGGAGACATTTCACAATCTCTAGAGATAAATGATTGTCACAAGATGAGGGTGGAAGGATGCTATTCACATCTAGTGGTTAGGGGCCAAGGATGCTACTAAACATCTTACAATGCACAGGACAGTCTCCCACAACAACAAATTACCTAGGTCAAAGGTTGATAGTGCCACAGTTGAGAAATCCTGAGGGTAAGGGGTTGAGAAGATTGAAAGAATAAGATCAGGTTTCTGTTCTCAGGCACTTGTCCAATTCTACCTGGACTGAAATGTATTTCCACTCCCTGTTGCCACAGCCCACGCTTTCTTGTTAATTTTTTTCTACCATTCTCCAGCATTGTCAGTGTGCTAGTTTTAACCCCAAGGAAGTATGGTGGTTTACCACCAGACATTCTGTGCTCTTTTGTGTTTCTAGATTTTGTTCTTGCTACTTCCTTTATCTAGAATACCTTTTTACTGCATCTACAGAAATTCCACTCAGTTTTTAAGATCCAGTCCGGGTGTCACTTCTTCCTTGAAGCCATCCTTAACTCACTCAAGGAGGAATGGTATTCACTTGATTTTGTAGCTTATTGCACATACTTTTATTTTTTATTAAATCATTTATTAGCATGTATATCCTAGCCTTGATTGCAGAGACTGAGTCTTTGGTTCTGAGTTCTTAAGACAATAACTAACAAAGAGTATCTACTCAAATATTTGGTAAAAGAATAAAGTAAAAGTATAAAGTAAGTACCTGAGCAATTCTGGAAAGAGAACAAATTATCTATGTTGCATGGCATTTTTAAAGTTAAATAAGCTTGATCTTCTTCATTGCCATGTGTTTGAAATTCTGGGTTTAGACATTCAGCATAGTTTGACACGTAACAGAAACAGATATGAAATTTGCATTCCATGTACATATACCAGACTGCAAAATCATTTCCTTTTCTCCTGCTACTAATCCTTATACTTATAAATAAATATATGGAAATTGCTTGCAAAAATGATGCGATATTATAGTTTCCACATCTCCAATATTTATAATTACATTGCCTAGTTTATAAATAAACATTGTATATATATATATATATACATATACATATATATATATATATTTTTTTTTTTTTTTTTGAGTTGGAGTCTCACTCTGTCGCCCAGACTGGAGTGCGGTGGCCGCGCCTGGCCCCCGCAGCCTTGACCTGCTGGGCTCCGGCGATCCTTCTGCCTCAGCCTTCCAAGCAGCTGGAACTACAGGCGCGCGCTACCACGCCCGGCTAACTTTTTGATTTATTGTAGAGATGAGGTCCTGCCCAGTTGCCCAGGTGGGTCTCGAACTCACGGGCTTAGGCAATTCACTCACCTCGGCCTCCCAAAGCGCGGGATTACAGGCTGAGCCACCAAGCCCGGCCAATAAACGTTATATTAAAAGTAGATGTTTAGCATTCTGCTTCCAGGAAGTTAAAGTAAATGCAATTTTCTTAATTCCTTCTACTAAGTACCACTAAAACCACTGGACCACTGGGCATTACATATAAAACAAAGATAAGAAGTTTCTGAAAAGTGAAGAAGGCAGAGTGGCTAGTGTCCATTCAGGCTGCTAGAACAAATACCATAGACTGGGTGGCTTAAACAAAAAACATTTATTTTTCACAGTTCTGGAGGCTGAGAAGTTCAAGGTCAATGTGGCAGATTCATTGTCCGGTGAGGACCTTTTTCCTGGTTTGCAGATGACCATCTTCTCACTGTGTCCTCACATGGCAGAGAGAGAAATCATTTATCTTGCATCTTCAGAAAAAAAAAAATTTTTATTTTAAAATTGTGGGGTACAGTTAAGGGTTAGGTATACAAATATGCATTGTGCAGGTACCCTTGTTGATGAGGTGTGCCCCCCGTCCCCAGACAGATATTGACTATCGTTAATCCCACCGCCCTTCCCCTCCCTGCCCCCCCCCATAGCTTCCCGCCACTCTCAATCCTTTTCTTAGAGTATTACGATAGTTGTTCAAGGTCCACTTATGAGTGAGAACATGTGATACTCAGATCTTTGTTTCTGTAAGAGATCACGCAGTATTATAAACTCTAATTCCATCCAGGTCACTGCGAAATTCATGATTTTTGTTCTTTTTTATGGCTGCGTAATATCTCGCATCTTTTTTATAAAGACACTAATTCTGAACCCGAGGGCTCTTGCTTCATGGCCAAGTAACTTCCCAAAAGCCCCATTCCCAAATACTATCACTTTGGAGATTAGACATAAGAAACAAACTTTTGGTTCACAGTAGCTAGGTACTTGGAGACCCAAAATATGGTGGTAAGTTTTTGTATTTTTGCCTCATTAGTACCAGACTAAAGTTGAAGCCAGCAACCCAAAACACCAATACACACAGATCAAAAAGGCTACAACAACAGTCTGCTTTTAGGTAAATGTCCAGGAAAGGAGTAGCCTTACAAAGTATAAGACTTTAAGACAAAAACCTCTTTACTCCAAAGAAAAACCAAAACTGTGGCTTATCCCCATCCACACTGGCAAAGACTCAGTGGGTAGCCTAGACTTTGACCCTCACAAGATTTTAATGAGAATCCCAGTCATTCTCCTACCCCTCTCCCTCAGGTAGATGAAGTCTGAGTAAGGATTCCTAATTTTCATCCTCACCTGGCGTTTGTGAGTGCCCCACCACAGACACACGCACACACACACACACACACACACACACACACACACACACACACACACACATTTTTATGAATGCTGTCAATGGGAGTTATGTGCATAGACTTGGCTTTTCCCTCCTACCTGGCAGTAATTAGTTGTTTATCCTGTGCCCCACAGAGGCGGTATCAGAGGAGGCCTAGTAGAGAGTCAGAACTTTCACTACCACCTGCTGGCAATGGAAACAACTTCACACCTCTCTGTAGTGTCAGTAACAAGCTACTCTTATCTTTCCCAGCCAGGGTGGTATTATCAGAGGCCTAGTGGGGAGCTAGAAATTCTACCCCACCTGGCAGTAATCAGGAACCCCTTCCCACCTTTGGTATCAACTGAAACTAAGTGGGAAACTTGTACTTCTACTGTCAACTGGCAATAAGTAGAATATTCCTCCTTCCTCACCCCTTACCCTCTGTCTATCAGAACAGTGTCAAAAGAAGCCTGCTGAAACAGAAGTTTTAAAGATTAAAGAACAAAAATATCCACTTTTCAGTTGAAAAATCACTCATCATACCCATATCAAGAACCAGATAAATCTAAGCTTGAATGCAAAATGACAGTCATTATACTCTAAAATTGAGATAACAAAAAAGCTAGAGGTTATAATAATCTGAAAGTGTTTTGAAACAGTCATCATAAAAATTTTCCGGTGATTATATATGAATATGCTTGAAAGAAAAAACAGAACATCTCAGCAAAGGAGTAAAAAAATCTCAGCAAAAATATACATGCTATAAAGGAAAAACAAGTGATAATTTTAAAACAAACAAATATAATAACCAAAGTAAAAATCTCAGTGGATGAACTTGGAAGCAAAATGAAGAACACAAAGGAAAGAATTGGTGACTGTGAAGATAAAATCACATACATTTTTCAATCTAAATGAGAGAAGATAGAAAACAAATAGTACTTCATGGATCTGTGAGACTATGACAAAAAATATAATATTTGCATCATTGTGATCCCAGAAGGGGAGGATAAAGAGGGTAGAACTAATCACACACAGAAATGATGGCAGAAATTTCCCCAAATTTGACAAAAACACAAACATGCAGAAACAAGAAGCTGAGAGAATCCCAAACAGGATAAACACAAAGAAATTCACACTAAACATATTATAGTTAAACTTCTGAAAACAAAAGACAGGAAAAATGCCTTTAAAACACTAAAAGAGAAACTACGTGTTACTAGTGAAGGACAACTTTTGAATAGTAGTAGATTTCCCATTGAAAACCATGAATGTCAGAAAGAGGGAGTACAACATCTTTCCAGTGCCGAAAGAAAAGAATGGAAAACTAAGAATTTGATGTCCAGAAAAAGTATTCTTCGGGAATGACAAGGAGATCATGACATTCTTAAACGAAGGAAAACTAAAATAATTTTCCAAGTAGTACTACCAAAAAAAGTGAGCAAATTTTTTTATAAAAACAATAAAAAAGGTAAAAGTAGTAATCTTGGAACATCAGAAGAAATAACAATTGCAAGGGTGAAATTATAAATAAATACAATACAGTATCCCTTCTCTTTTGAGTTTCCTAGATTATAATTGCTGTATAAAGCAAAAAATATAACATTGTCTGATGTGGGTTTAAATGTATTTTAAGGAATTGTTTAAGGCAATGGTATTATAAACTGGGGAGAGTAAGTTGTCACAAAGGGTGGTAAAGTTTCTACACTTCACTCACACTGACAAAATAAAGATATCTTTAGACCTTGATTATTTATATATAATACCCATAGCAAAATCATTAAAGTTATAAAAGAGACACACTCAAAAACACAAGAGATAAGTCAAAATTGAATTCTAAATAAATGTTCAAATAACCAAGATAATGGCAGGAAAAAAAAAAGTGGAAAGTGAAAAACAGAGGAAATAAAGAGAAAACAAAAAATAAGATGTTACACTTAAGCTGTAGCATACAATCATTATACTAAGTGTATATGGTCTAAAAACACAAAATTAAAAGTCAGAGACTGGTAGAGTGAACTAAAAAAAATGACCCAACCATTTTTTGCCAACAAAAAACTCACTTTAAATATAATGATAAATGTAAGTTGAGAGTAAAAGGTTGAAAAAAGATATATCAAGCAAACTTTAATCAAAAGAAAGAAAAATGGCTATATTAATATGAAATAAAGTAGATTTCAGAGCAGAAATTTACCAAAGACACAGAAAGATATTGCATAATGATAAAAGTTAATCTACCAAGAAGATATAGCTATCCTAAATTTGTATTCCCACACACACACAAAAAACCAGAGCTTCAAAGGACATAAAATAAGATGGTAGAAGAAAGGAGAAACAGACAATTCCATAATTATCACTGGATACTTTTATGCCCTCTCTCAATAATAGAACAATTAGACAGAAAACTAGAAAGGATATAGAAAAATGTAATACCACTTTAAACCAACAATCTAATGGATAATTTATAGAATATTCCATCCTGAAACAGTAGAATACACATTTTTTTTCTTTTTGAGTTGGAGTCTCACTCTGTGGCCCAGGCTGGAGTGCAGTGGCACCCTCACAGCCACCCCAGCATTGACCTGCTGGACTCCAGTGATCCTTCCTCCTCAGTCTTGCAAGTAGCTGGAACTATAGGCATGCGCTACCATGCCTGACTAATTTTTGATTTATTGTAGAGACAAGGGCTCGTCAAATTGCCCAGGCAGATCTTGAACCCATGAGCTCAGGCAATCCACTCACCTCGGCCTCCCAAAGTGCTGGGATTACAGGCTGAGCCACTGAGCCCAGCCTACGCATTTTTTTAAAGAACTCATTAAACAAATATCAAGGTATTCTATAACCTGGGCCATAAAACATATCTCAGCAAACTTAGAAGACTGGAATCTTATAGAATGTTTTCTCTTACCAAGTCTGAATCAAATTAGAAATTAATAACAGAAAAAAATCTCTAAATATAAAAATTAACCACATTTCTAAATATTATTGGTCAAAGACAAAGTCTTGATGGTAATAAAAATGCATCGATCTGAGTGAAATGAAAACACATTTTCAGTTTTGTAGGATTCAGCTAAAGTAGTGCTGAGAAGTTAATTTGTACTAAATGCACATTAGGAAAGAGAAAAAGTTCAAAATTTTAAACTCCCACATCAACATCTAGGAAAAGGAAAGTAAAATAAACTCAAAGCAAACAGAAGGAAGGAAATAATAGAGAAAAGAGCAGAAATCAATGAAGCTGAAAATGAAAAACCAATAGAGAAAATAAATGAAATAAAAATCTGATTTCTTGAAATAAAAATCTGATTTCTTGAAACAATCAGTAAAACTGACAATGCTCTATCAAGACATATAATAAAAAGCAGAGAGAAGACCCAAAATGCCCATAGCAGATAATATGTAGGAGCTATCACTACAGATCCTAAAAGGACAAAAGCTAAAACTAAAAACCGTGAACAATTCCATTCATGTCAATTTGACTGTGAAGATGAATTGAACCTGCTTCTTGAAAAGTACATATTGCAACTCACACAATATGAAAAAGGATACTTTGAATAACTCCTACATCTATTAAGGAAATTGAACTTGTAATTTTAAAACTTCCAAAAAGAAACCTTCAAGTTCAGATTATTTCATTTGGGAATTCTACCGAACTTAAAGAAGGATTAACATAATTCTACACAATCTCTTCCAGAAAATAACAGAGGAGATAGAACTTCCCAATTTACTTACTGAAGATAGTATTATTTTGATACCAAAAGCAGACATCCATCATTAAAGAACCTGAGAATTTTGAAAACATATATGTCTTTGAAATTTTTGGATTAGAAGGTGCAAACCATTAAGTGTTGTTCATGTATTTTCTCCTTATTTTTATTTCTTACAGTAAAGTCTTTTTTGTTCTGGGTTCAAAATAGGGTACTTGATCAAACAAGGTTGTCTTGCACAGTGATTAAGAACACAGACCCTAGTGCAAGATTCCTCAGTGTTACACCCTAGTCTTTGCTGGCTGTATGACCTGGCATGTGTTACTAAAACCTCTCTGTGCATTAGTTTCTTTTTTTTTTTTTTTAAATTTTTGAGTCAGTGTCTGACTCTATCACCCAAGATGGAGTGCAACGGAATGATTACAGCTCATCACAACCTCCAACTCTGGGCTTAAGCGATCCTCCCACCTAAGCCCCCCGAATAGCTGGATCTACAGGCATATACCACAATATCTACCTTTTTGTTTATTTTTTTTTCATAGATACAGAGTCTTGCTATGTCATCTGGGCTGGTCTCAAACTCCTGGGTTCAAGCAATCCCCTCACCTTGGCCTCTCAAAGGTCTGGCATGAGCTACTGTGCCCAGCTTTCCTTATTCTGGAAATGAAAAATTGAGTCAATAAATGTAAATGCTTTGATTACAGCCTGGTGCATAATAAGCACTATGTAGAGGTTGGCTATTATTATGCCAACCTCAAGAACACTGTAGATATGACATTATATTCTTAAAGAATTTCTCTTATTTTGAGCGATTACAAATAGTTCTATATAACAATTTTATCAGAGATAATATCATACCATCTTTTGACCATCAGGATAATGCTAGAGTCGATTGACTTTTTTGCTCAACACCTACCATGCACCACTAGTGGTATTCATATATATATATGATTATTTCTGCCTCCTTCAATTGTTATGGACAAGAGAAAATTTCAGAATATCAAAGGAGCATGAAGATTTTCATAGCAGTAGTGAGAAGTATATTGTATTTCATTTATACATTTCAAAATTAGACATTGAGACATCTTATGCACCCCGTGCTCCATTTTAAAAATCATCAATGACTTCCCACCAACAAGAGAAAATATTCAACATGACGATCCAGTACTCTTACAAGCTGGCTGCCGACCCATCTCCTGTTTTTGCTCCAAATCCTTGTTTCCAGCACCTTGAGGAAGTGTTCCCAGTCTATTCCACATGTTCTGTCTCAGTCCTTTGCCCATTTTGATCTAGAAGCAATTCTCCTGTTTTAAGGGAAACTCCTCTCCATTACCAAGTCCTGACTCACATTTGCCTTGTCTGGGAGTCCCTCTTAACAAGAGGCAGGCAGATCCAGTGCCTCATTTCTCCCCTTTCCCTTTCCCTTTCTCCCCCCCTTTCCCTTCCTTCTCTTCCTTCCTCATCTCTTCCCTCTAGTAGCACCCCTTTCATTGCATTGATTTGGTTTGTTTGGTTTGTCATTGTAATTCAAAATGTTTAAAGTATGGAAAAGTGCAAAGAAGAAAATAATGGGTGTCAGTGTTTTTTGTTGTGTTTTATTTTCCCTCCATTTCTCCTCTCTCTTCTCTCTCCAGTGTTGTGAGATTCCCAAGGGAAGGAACGATCGCTCACTTATCTTTGTGTCCCCTCAGTGCCCTGCACAGTCACTGGCACATAGGAAGCACTTAGTAAATATTTATGAATGACATATTGAAAAATAGATGAATTTAGTTTGAAATATTCTTGGGATACAGGAATGAATATTTGCACTTATAATGCCAAAAAAGTATAAAACAGAAACATTTTTCAAAGGTAGAGTAAAAGCAAATTGGGAAATATCTAGAGAGTAGGTTAAAAAAACACCTTGCATTGTAACTATTCAATAAATACTGTATCTGTTGAGTGAAATTTATATGGTAATTAACACCTTGAAAAGGATGACTTGTTTAAGGTATGGAAATTATTTATAGAAAAGATCAGTGTATGCATAGCCCTTGGAGAATTACCCCTTTTTCAGAGGGAAGAGTAATGGAAATAGAGACGGGGAAGCCCAGAGATGGTGAGTTGCTTTGGTTATTCAGGGAGTTGTGGAAGGGCCTCCCAGATCCCAGTCAACTGTGTCTTAGCTAGTGAACAACTTAATTTCATGTAAATCAGCTATTATTAATCATTTACAGAGTGAGACATTTCTGCTCCTATTTTATAGCTGTGCTGGCAAGTGGGTGCCAAAGGAAGAGGGAATTCCCTGGGTAACTAAACTCCAACCTCAAACCTCTTTACTTCCTCTGAGTGATTAATTATGTCACAAGCATCTTAACAAAGAACCCTTGATTCGGATTCCGAAGCACGAAGGTATCCATGCTGCAGCACTTTCACTGCATCCTAGTTCAGTTAAATTTTTCTCAAAGCTGGTTTCTATTTCTGGCAATAACTCTTCAGTTCTGGAACTTTAGTTCCAGCCAAAATAAACTATTGTCTCAGGTCTGTATTTTTCCTGAAGCACCATGGCATTTTTATGGAATGTGGAGACAGTTTTATGTAAGACTTTAATGGTAACAATAAAGGACCCAGATCTCTTTCTCTGGCCTGCTATCCTTTCCACTATGTCCCAGCAGTGATTAAACAGCTTCCAAAAAAGAACCATCTTAAACCTTCCAAATACAGTCCCACATTATATACTCTGAGATGTAATTTACACTTTCTTGGTTTTTTTTTTCCACCCACAACAGCATAAATTTATTTTTTATGTAGAGTTGGTTATATTTTTAAAGTAAAAAGCAGTCTCCTTTATCATGATTATGTGGTTCAAATTGTCTTTGTTTTTTTTATTCAATTAAATAATGCCGATAAATTTTACTTCTTTAAGTAGCTGTGTTTTGTATCTGTGAACACTATTCATGTTGCTAATGATAATCCAGATAAACAAATATTATATTAAATCTTGAAATTTTTAAAAATACAAAACAGAACCTATCTATTTTGGTCATTTTTTTGATATGTATTAATTTAATGAAAAAATATATATATTATTAAAGATGTAGTTGAATGCTATGAGAACATTTCTAGTTTTATACTTTCAACATGTTAATAATATTCAGTGTTTTGAAGGCCAGATTCTCCTTCTTCAATGAGTGAGTAAAGGAAATTCTTCTGACATTATCATGTTTCCATTATTTTAGTTTGTCTTATGAGCTCTCCAAAACATGGTTTGTAAACTGAGAAGTTTAAAAATAAAAGAGAGTTCTGAAGTCATTTCTTTATTAGAAGATGAGCTAATGCATACATGGTAATCCTAGACACAGTAATCTTTTTTTTTTAAGTCAATTAAATTTTAAAAGCCCTACTGTTTTACTAAACAGATTTTTTTTAATGAAAAAATACATTTTAGTGATTTCAGGAAAATTCCAATAATAAGGTTTTTCATAATTTGTTGTTGTTGTTGGCTTTTGCAAACAATTATAGAGTTTTGGTCGTATAGCATTGCCACTAGTATGTAGTGAATGTTCACAGCAGCTTTAGTTTCATGTTCCATAAAATTGAGCTTCCTGTCTTTACATTTTAGAACCTAGATCATGATCCTTGAGAATGTCTACGTTAATGCGTAAGATTGCTAAGGAAAGGAAGCAGTGTAATATGAGAAGACAAAGAAATTGAACCATCAAAGTACAAGCTTGCATAATAGGCAGAATCTTAATGCTTGTTGAGCTTAGCTGTAGAATTGACTAATATGTAGATTTTAGCCATATGTCTGGAAATGTCTTACGATTTAATTTGGAAAGCATGAGACCTTCCTGAGACACTGCTGTGGTAGGTTCACCAGGCAAACCTGGATTATTGGTCAAAATAAGCAATGATGATGTTCTTCCAACACTCACTTTATGTATGTTTGAGTATCATAGATCTATGGGAATTGCATGATGATTTCTTTCTCCCAACAGAAACTTTAATTAATATCTTTAGAGTATTATATTTATCAAAAAGACCGTACTTAAGCTAACAAAAATTTCTTCCTATAGAACTATTGAAATATCTTAAATTAAGGAATTTTTCTAATATGAGCATCAAAGTTAAGCATTAGCTATAGTTTGCTTAACATAGTAAATATACTAGTTATATTTGTTTCTTGGTAGATATGCCTGGATATATAAATGCAATGAATGTATGGATAATACTGTGTATAAATTGCATTTAATAAGGCAAATATATTTGGATATAAGCACTTCAACACAGTCAGTATAATATCATGAAGATAGCATGATATTAATAAAGAGAAAACACTAAAGTCAATTATCATCTTAGAGAAGAAAGGCAAACAATGATTTGCATATCATTCTTTCATTCTCTGAATATTTTATGTCAGTATGATTTTTTAAGTGAAAAATGCTGAGCTCTTCTTAAATTTGTGATTAAATGTAATTATGAATTATAGAGATTTTTCTTTTCATTATGAAAACCTTCTCACATTTCATGAAGTACTTTCTCTTAATCCAACAGTGTTTTATAAATAAGCATATGATAGAGCTCTGTTTGCAAAATAGTAAGCATTTAAAATATAGTCAAATAAATAGAAGTATTTCTAGTATCCCAGACTTTTAATAACATGTATTTTACCAAGTTTTGACATACTTTATCAAACTCAAATTTAAAACTTTTCTGTTTCAAAGAGGGTCTCTCCTTCGGTTGGGAAATCATGTATTCCAATGTAGAATAAAGTAGGTGTGTTGCTCTGTGAGAGAGATGATGATTCAGTAACAGAAAGCCAATACTACTTTATCTGAGGTGTGGGGAGAAAAAAAAATGCAATTATATTGTGAAAATACATTTCCAAAGTGCGATAGAAACTTTTTGACGATCCAAGTTTATATTTATTTAAGGGGCCATTTATAAAGTAATTTCATGTATATTATCTTGTTTGTTCATTTAAAAAAGTCTATAAAGCAAGCAGGAAACTGAGAGTAGAGGTGTTGTGACTATTAATATGTCAAAAATCAGTAAAATCCATAATATTAAAAGTCTGGGTTACTTGAAATACTACTATATTTTATACTACCTGATATTTTAAATGCTTTTTATTAAATAGAAATCGAACTGAGACTTTTTACATTGAATCTGTTATTATTCTTGTTATCACTGCTGTTGCCACAAAATGTTGGACTTTAGTGCAGATTAATTAGCATTTATTATGTGGTTACTAACATGGATATTAATCACAATCATTCCTCTTAAAGTTAGATATTTCATTGTAAGTGCCCATTTATGGAATACTCCCTTTGATCTTGTACTGAAATATAAGCTATAAGATAGGAAAACTTTCCCCTGGTACTGCCACAAGTATATCCACACAGGCACACACTTAAATGTGTGTGACACAAAAAACACTCCTTCCTCAGAATACAAGGCTTACATATATCTCTGTGGTAATTTCCCTTCTGTTTATTTGTAAGCCAGCTCTTTCTAGAGGTCAGGGACTCTGAATATTTTACTTACAATGTTTAGTCCTTAAAACAGAGTGATAGTCAAGAGACCACCTGAGAAATGTTTCTTTCTCGTTGGTAGTCAGTCCTCAGACAGGGCAGGTACTCCACTACCTCTAAGGGTGGATTTACTAGCCTGTTCTTTAGTTTTTATTTGTTTTAAGTCGTACGTTTCTTAAGCAATTTCAGTGCAGAAATATTTTCAAGAAAAAAATAATTCCAATATCCATCCCAAAAGAAAAATATTACTGTAGTCATAGGAAATTTGGTGTTTCTTTTCACCAAATCTATACTTTTAGGTTCCAATATGTGGATATCAAAGGCTGATCAATTTCTTCTTGACACATTTTTTCCTATGCTTTAGGTTTGACATAGATGTTATTTCATTTAAAGAACAAAACATTCGATATGGTGATTATTGCTGGATTCTCCAGTAATCTATGATTAGCAACTGCTTACTATGTGTTGCATACTACTAAAAAGAAAACTGGCCGGCGCAGTAGCTCACACCTATAATCCCAGCACTTGGGGAGGCCGAGGTGAGAGGGTTGCCTGAGCCCATGGGTTTGAGACCAGCCTGGGCAACTTGGTGAGCCCTCATCTCTACAATAAATAAATAAATAATTAGCCGGGTGTGGTGGTGCATGACTGTAGTCCCAGCTACTTGGAAGGCTGAGGTGGAAGGCTCACCTGAGCCCAGCAGTTCGAGGCTGTGGTGGCTGTGAGTGTGCCTCTGCACTCCAGCCTGTGTGATAGAGTGAGACTCCAACTAAAAAAAAAAAAAAGAAAGAATAAAGAAAACTTTTGCACTTATGTATAGCAACTACTAGCATTTTCTTTGCTAAGAATGACATTGACATAGCCTCTGTGTTTTACCTATTTTGGTGAATTGATTGTCAGATCAACACAACAAGAAGAGTTATCGATGAATTAGAAAAAATATTGTCTATTCTGTAGATGAAATTTTAGAATACAACCCTGATACTGTTGTCTAATCAATAAGACCACTCTCATATTAGCAAAAATCATACCTTCTTAGCCTTATCTAACTTTCTTTATTTCTTAGCAGGTTATTGTTTTACATCATTTTATGACAGCTTCTGAATATCAAGATTTAGTTTGTGAAACAGTAAGATATTACAGCAGTAGATGTGGTGGAGCTAGTTAGTAGGGGCTCTAGGCCTTCTATTATATTATTATATTTTCAGGAAATTTGAGATTTTCAGGAAGTTTGAGAGCCAATTGACATCATCTTAATTTACTAACTTTGATTCCCCTATGGTGAATGTATTTACTTCCTAGAAAGTGGCAAATTGAGCCGGGCTCGGTGGCTCAGCCTGTAATTCCGCACTTTGGGAGGCTGAGGTGAGTGGATTGCCTGAGCCCGTGGGTTCAAGACTCACCTGGGCAACATGGAGAGACCTCATCTCTACAATAAATTAAAAATATTAGCTTGGTGTGGTAGCGCGCGCCTGTAGTTCCAGCTACTTGGAAGACTGAGGCGGAAGGATCACTGGAGCCCAGCAGGTCGAGGCTGCAGTGGCTGGGAGCTGCTACTGCACTCCAGTCTGGGTGACAGAGTGAGATTCCAACTGAAAAAAAAAAGTGGCAAATTGTACAAATCAGAGCATTTCTTTTTACCTACCAGTGCATAACTGGGTATAACTCACTCTAAATTCAGAAAAGAGTCACATATTGCAAAAGTATTTGAAAATCAAAAAAACTAGAAGTGCTTTATATAGTACAAAATTTGCCTGAATTTGACTAGATGTATATGTGACCAATGATGCCTAAATAAAATCAAATATTTTAAATATTTTAAATATAAATATTTGTGCACACCCATACAAATACGTACATATTTTATTTTGACTTACTTGGAAAATAAAATACAATGCCATTGAATTACACTCAGAAAAACAATGCTTTAATTGTGACTCCAGTTTTTAGCAGTAAAGCTATAAAAATGTGAAAGAAATAAAAGCATTCAGACTTTCAAATACTATTTATTTTTTAAAAGTAAACATACTTAACCCTTGCTGATTAGCCAAAGAAATCATAAGCATAGCTGGGGTTTTTTTTAATGCATATTGCAGAAAGAACTAGAAAATCAAATCATTTTCTTTCTAAAATCAACTTCATTTTTAAAAAATAAGTAAAATTTATTTCACTAGCCTGGCTTGGTGGCTCAGCCTGTATTCCCGTGCTTTGGGAGGCCGAGGTGAGTGGATTGCCTGAGCCCGTGGGTTTGAGACCCGCCTGGGCAACTTGGTGAGACCTCATCTCTACAATAAATCAAAAAATTAGCCGGGCGTGGTAGTGCGCGCCTGTAGTTCCAGCTACTTGGAAGGCTGAGGTGGAAGGATGGCCGGAGCCCAGCAGGTTGAGGCTGCAGTGGCCGGGAGAGGCCATTGCACTCCAGTCTGGGTGACA
>CAUYQG010083603.1:0-28030 GCA_963574415.1 Tarsius wallacei
CGGGCTCGGTGGCTCAGCCTGTAATCCCGCGCCTTTGGGAGGCTGAGGTGAGTGGATTGCCTGAGCCCGCGGGTTCGAGACCCGCCTGGGCAAGCAAGACCTCATCTCTACAATAAATCAAAAAATTAGCCGGGCGTGGTAACGCGCGCCTGTAGTTCCAGCTACTTGGAAGGCTGAGGCGGAAGGATTGCCGGAGCCCAGCAGGTCCAAGGTGCACAAATACCTAGGAGGTAAAATGGAAGTCAACTCTTAAAAACATATCTCAGTTTTAAATGTTTGAGGTCATCTAATAATTCACATGATGCTTATTATGATGTCAAAATAAAATGTTTTTGACATATGAGCCTGATCACCTCTCCCATCCTATCCCAAAACATTTTGATGGTTTCCCATTGTTCTTAAAAATTAAGACTAAAATCATCCATTCCATGGCCTTTGTGCCCTTGGATAATCTAACCCCTCCTGCCTTTCCTCATATTGGCCCCTGTGGCTGGCTCATCCTCATTCTATTCCAGCTGCACTGGTCCATTCTCTCCATCTCTCTTATCCAAGAACTTTGGCATTTGACCACTGCCTCTCGGGAACTGCTCACCCCACCTTGCAATCAAGTAATTCCTCTTCTCCCTTCAGTTTCCTTCTGTCACTTCACCACTATGTCAATCCCACCTATTAAGGGCTCTAATAGTTCCATATACATTCCCTTTTAATACTTATTACTGATAGAGTTCCAAGTGCACTTGAGTGATCATGTGGTCACTGTGTCTTCTCTATCAGACTATATACTCCAGGAGGGTGGGAGTTCCATATGTGACTTTGCTCACCATTTTTCAGCACTATTTAACAATGTACCTGGAACAGAGTAGGCATGCTATGAAACAAATCATAACCTCAACAAAATAAATAGTTTCTAAGTTACGTTTATCACTTGTGACACATAACTTTGCAGCCTCCCTTTTCAATGGCACCAGATTTTTGACCCTGAGTTGACCATCCCCTAGGATTCCTGTAATGAGGGTATGTGTCTGTATACATATCAATGACTTCTAAGTTGCCTGGAGGGCTTAAAGTTACCACATGGGTGAGGAAACCCAAGATGTGCCACAGAAAGGCCTGTTAGCTGCATTAGGGGTTAGTCACTCCACAGTTACTCTCCCTTCTGAGAGTTAATCTCCTCTTAGATAATATAAGGATTTCTGACCATTTGATAATGTTGATCTTTTGGCCTCTCTGAAAAGAGTTAGATTTTTTTTATGGCTTGGGAATTTTTTGTCTGTTTGTTTTTCAGTTCAATGTAACTTATTAAGTTCAACTATAATATTTGAGTTGGAGAATCTAAACGCACAAAAAGAGTTTACCTGATCCACCAATCCCAAGAGTAGTTCTTCATGGAATCCTAAGAAAAGAATGGACCTAAGAAAGATCAAAACCCATCCCCTTTCACACCCAACTCCAAGTTATTTCATGTCTCTCATGAGAGCTCCCCTGAGCTAGGGCAACCTGTTCCATATACTTTAAAGAGACTTGGAGCAAAACTTCATGAAAGTTATGTGATAACATAACACTAATAAGGGTACCTGATCCCAAACCAGGTGAAGTGAAGACCAATGGGAGGCCCAAACTTCACCTGTATGATGACCACTTATGTACCTAACTCTGAATTGTACCCCACATCTTTAAAATAAAATTTTAAAAAGTTATGTGATAAAACACCAAAAGGAAGTTGTATCTCTCCCCACAGGTCTAGAGAAATAGGAAAAGATTATGGATTAAAGGGAGGCTATGTGGAAACCGGAGTTAGAGAATGGATAGTAGGAAAAAGAATAACTAGGAAAAATAATAAAAATGGAAACACTTTTTTAAAAAAATTCTGGAAAAGTGCAAATTGAGATAGCCCAAGATATGAGTCAGGTGAGGCTTGGTTTAAAAAAAAAAAAAGACAACCAAAGAGAAATAAGGAAAATGAGGATAGCTTTGCTGTTTTAGCAGTTGCTGTTCTCTTACAAGCATAAGTTTACAGTTATTAAACAAATATTATAATTATTACAGTGCACTCTGTATGTAGAGGAAAAAATTGAGTAAAATATGAGAGTCTAAGAATATGTGTAAATCAGATGAGAAAAACTGAAGATGCAAAATAAAACATATCTTACATTTGTTTTCAAAGAAATCACATTGAACAGCTAAGAAGATTACTTCCAAAATGTTTCATTTTCCTTCTCTTCACTGGTTTCCTCACAGTGTGTTCACCCACACACCCTGATGTTACTGGCACGTAAATCAAATCTTTCATAAAAATCAGAAATAAAAAAATATATGAGCATAGGAGGTTCCTGATATTGGCAAGACTCCAATCCACACATATTCCTGGGCCTGATCCACTAACACACTTTTAGTCAGTTTGTTCAGTAACGGGGAAGGTGCTACCAGCCTTAATTTACATATATTAAGGTACTCTCCATAAGGAGCAAAGCTTCTCTAACAAATTACTACAAAATTGTCATATGAGATATTGCTGCAAGGTATGTGAATTTTCCTAACCTACCAACTTGCAAACAGGAAGTGACTGAAGCATCAGAAGATTTGGAGAATCTGGCTCCATGTGTTTGTGATTGACAGGAACAAAAGAGGCTATGAAAGGATGTACCTTTGCATTGATGAGGAAAATCATCTCTTATGACAAGAAACTTGCATGCAACACAGACCACTCCGCACCTCAGGAAGATCTTACGCAGATCAACATAAAACAAATAGATTTCTCTCAAAAAACAAACAAACAAACAAACAAAAATATTTGTAAGCGACAACAAGATGCAGATTATATAGAATAATCTTAGCTGAAAAAATGTCCAAAAGGAGGCACAGTAACTCCCTTTCTGCCAGAGACTGACTCCCAGGGAGGGGCTCCCAGAGCAGTCTTCAAGTCTGTTGACTTGTTTTTTCAAGCTGTTAATGTAACTCGCAGCTACATTGGTTTGTTTTGTTGTTGTGACATGGTCTCCATAGATGTGCATTGAAATTGTGCCCAGCCGCACCGAAGCCAAGAACCATGCAATCTGGATGTTGTGCAAGCAAGATTACAAGGCTCCAAGGTATCCAGTGCCTGCACTGCTCATCTCTTCTGCTTACCTCAAAGCTTTGCATGTCCAGTCCGGGCAACTGAAGGCTGCATTGGGACCAGATCCAAATGCTGCAGAAAAGTGGCCACACTTGCAAAGAAATAGAGCTTTATCTTCAAATCAGGATTTATTTGTATGTCTAGGGAATAGTCAATGACAACCAAGACAAGTTTAGTGGCTGTTTGTTTTTTTTAGTTGCCCCTCTTCCTTTCTGTATATAGCACAACTTGATCATCTTTATTCCTCTCAGGGTTCCAGTACCCTCGTGTTTCCTTCATTCCTGTTCCTTTCAAGAAATATATTGTCAAGAAATAAACTGATCAGCTAACTCACACCAGACTTAGCACATACAAATATAGGACATCCAGTTATATTTGAACTAAAAATAATTTTTGGTGTAGTATGTCCCATGCAACATTTATACTAAAATTGGTCAGTGTTTATTTGAAACTCAAATTTAACTGGTTATCCTGTATTTTGTGTGGCAGCCTTACATTAAAGAGTAAATGACTCGTGATGTTTACACTTTTCCCAAGGATATTGACTGAATTTTAACTTAGGATCAAAGACCCCATGCCATAAGCCAAATTGATAATTAAGAGATTTTAGCAACAGGCTAGAAGAAAAGTATATCAAATAAGCAATCACTTATTATTCCTAACCCTAAGGAGTCACATTTTTTTAACGGTGAAGGCTCCTAACCCAGAGACAGAAGGCACAATTTGATTCTTACCTGCTTAGACTAGAGACTACTGACCAACATTTACTTCAAATCAGACAATGTGATTGTTCATGTTAATTGGTGATCTATCCTATAGATAAAGCATTATTCAAAGATACAAGCCCCTGCCCTCCCTCCCCAAATAGCTATTCCCATGGTGTCTTCAGCAGACTAGAGACACAGACGGTAACAGTTACAGTTGAGCAACTTGGGCCTCAGTCTACCTCTCATCAACAAAGACTTTTTCACAGATCATGTGCATTGACAGAGCCAAGTATGAAATATATACTCTTTAAATCCTCAGAAAATCTACAGTTAAGGGCAGGGAAAGGGAGGAGGTATGAAAAGAATGGTAATGAAAGAGAAAATAGGGAGAAGAATGAAACAAAACAAAGAAAAAAGTAATATAAAATTATGTCCAGCCAGGCGTGGTGGCTCACGCTTGTAATCCCAGCACTTTGGTAGGCCGGAGAACTGCTTAAGCTCAGGAGTTCGAGACCAGCTTAGGCAACTTAGCAAGACCTCATCTCTACGAAAAAATCAAAAAATTAACTGTGTTTGTGGTGTGTGCCTGTGGTCCCAGTTAACTTGGGAGGCTGAGGCAGAAGGATCGCCTGTGCCTAAAAGATAAAGGCTGCAGTGAACCACAATCGTGCAATTGCACTCCAGTCTGGGTGGCAGAGTGAGACCTCAGCTAAAAAAAAAAACAAATTAAATTAAATTAAATTAAAAAGTGTCAATGGGGAGTGAAGAGGACACAGGCCAACCCCATTTACCTGAAATAGGTATTGGTGTGAGTTGAGGATCTCGGGGAAGAAACCTATGGAAGACACCAGAAATGAGTTCATTCTATATTGATTCCAACCTCCTTCTAGAGAGTCTTTCTGTTTATTACAGAGGCTAGTAAACTAAAAACTACTTTTTTCCAGGCTCCCCTGCAATTTGAACATAATTTAGTTTCCATCATCAAATCCACTTTCAGAACTTGAATCCAGTACTGGGCAAAGCAAGGAAATAGGTTGGACATGACCCATCCTTCTACTGCTGCAGATAGCATATTAACTCTCCAGTTTAGCAGAAGGGGCTTCCTGACCACAGCTTCTCCATTGACTGGTCGTCATGCAGATCCAGGCAAGTGAAGCAGTTCCTTTGATGGCTCAGTTTGTGATGTGGCTTCAGGATTTGTTCCTGTAAGCTCCAGCTTTGAGTCTTTTTCTTCAGCCTTCAGGCCAGTTCTGCAGACCATTAAATACTGTCATTAATACATTTCAACTTGAGCCAGCAAAAGTGGAGTCTGTTCTCTGCAACTGAACTCTAACTGCACAAGCCACTGTCCTAAAAATATCCATTCCTTGAGTCTAGTGTCCTGAGTTAGGAATAATTTTTTCCCCTACCCAGGGGACATTTGGTAAAGTCTGGAGGCAACTGTGGTCTTCACAGCTGAGTCAGGGGATGGTAATCTGAAGATGGTAAAGAGAGACCAGAGGGGTTTGCTGAACATCCTATAATGCACAGGATAGCTGCCCACAACAAAGACCTCTCCAGCCCAAAATACTAACAGTACCAGGATTCAGATACTTTTCCTCAGCAGAGTATCCAGTTTGAAAATTTATTATCAAAAATGCAATATTTGCAAAGTTTCGGCTTTGAAAGCATCCTCTCTGACAATGCAGATAGCCCTCAAAAGAACATAGAAGAAGCTTTGTTTTCAACCAATATGGTATGATGTTATTCTCTTTATTACAAGATTTCTGTGATTTTCACATTTTCTGAAACCATGGCAGGACCTAAAATTAAGGTGGACTTTTTTTTTTTAAATAAGAAAGCAGGATTTATTGAAAGGACAGAAAAGCTCCCACAATGGGAGGGGACCCAAAGGGGTTGCCAAAGTATGCATTTAAGTGGTGATGGTTTTCTTTTTTTAATTAAAAAGCTGTTATTAAATCTATAGTGTATCATAGAACTAGTGGCATCTTGGAATCAAGGAACTGGGGTGATTAAAACAGGCATTTTCCTGAGAATAAGCTTGCCATATTGCACATGGACAAGAAATGCTAAAGGTGGGCAAAGGCACGGTCTCACCCCTCACTGTGCAATAGAGTCACTGTGGCACTTTTCATTTGCTTCAGAGTGAGGCTCAGGCATTCATATTTTTTTTTCAATACTCTTTGCAGAACCACTAATTTAGGGAACTTTGAAGGAGATAGAGAAAAGGGGGGAAAAAGAGTACCACTATTAGGAGAGGCAAACAAAAAGTGATGGCAGATAACCAGATGGACTTCAGAACGTCTCTTTCCTGACCAAGACCTGGCCTCACTACTATCGCCAGGCAATTTGCTAACACTGCAGCCTTACAGCTCTTTAGTAACTTTCACAAGCCCTCTAGTTGTAAGAAAATTACAACTGGAGAATTTAACTAATAATGGATTCTGACAAGAAGAAAAGAAGTATGCTTTCATCTACTTCAAACTCAGCATATAGTCAGAAGCAAGATGTATCTTATAAATTTACTTTCTGTAACTTGTAAACACCTCATTCCCCTCATAAAGCCTAGCTCCTGCCTTGAATTAAGAAGTGCTCAATATTTGTATTTCATGCAAAATTGAATGAAATACACACTTTAAAAGTGCTACTGCCCCTTTTAAAGGGGAGAGCAAAAATTCAAGAAAGAACAATAAGGGGAGACAAAGGAACTAGCCCGTTTCAATTACCTTCTTTATTCAGTAATAGGAAGAGATCTACACAGGTCCAAATAAATGTTGCCTCAGAAATTTGCTACTACTGCCAACTCAATCTTCCTATTTATTTGTTCTTTTTTTTTTTAAGTTAAAACCTGGCCAGGCATGGTGGTTCATGCCTGTAATCTCAGAACTTTGGGTGGCCAAGATGGAATAATCACTTGAGGCCAGAAGTTCAAGACCAGCCTGGGCAACATAGTGCAAGCCCCCTCCCCATCCCTATTAAAAAAAAAAAAAAAGTCAAAACCAACATAATAAATTCTACAGTGTCCCCTAACTGCCTCAAGACCTACAGTACAGACTTTTAAAGCCAGAACCTGGGTAAGATCGTAAAGCCATGCTTTGCTATATCCATTGGGTGTGGATGTGTTTAGGTGACAGGCCCTGATTTCGCCAAGGAGTCAGTTTCAAGCAGTAGAATCTGAAATTTACCCTATCTTTTTAGAAACAATCATTCTCATAATTCCAGCAGAGTTCGTTTCCCTTTGTTTTACATTTATTTATTTAGAGACTTCTAAATATATGCTGGTCTGTTGAAACAGCCTCTGGGCCCAAGTACAATAAAAACAGTAATTAAAACACATGATTAGAAACACCCAGCAGCGAGCCTGGAACTGCATCAAATGAGCTCTGCCGTGTGTCAGTCATGGAAGATAAAGCCTGTGGGTGACCTGCAATGTGGCCCCCTGGTTTCTCCGTGGATTCCTGACTGGTGCTGAGGTGAGCATTCTCTGCCGATGGGTGCCCACACCCAATTAGTCTTTTTCTCTCCTAACTATTTGGCACCATCTCTTCCTGCCTCTCCTTTTCATTCTGCAATAGACTAACGAGAAATTCGCAGAATCCCCAAGCTTGGCAGAGACCTGGGTATGGGAACCTTATGTAATAGTTAGGCTTTGGCAGGGCAGGACCAGAAGGGCTGGGTGCCCTCCGCTAAAATATGCCCTGCAATTTGTGGGCATTATCACTCTGAGACAATCTCTACTCTTGCGTCTGGCTCTGAACACTTCTGAATTCAAAAGCAGCAGCAGAATTAACATGGAATACACAAAGCAGGAGTCAAAGGGCGCACCAAGGGAATAGCATGGACTCAAATAGTGTAGACACTTCTGATTTGGCAGGAGGTAGGGGGAGTCCTTCTACAAAATAGAGGTAGTAAACCTCCACTCCCTTGTGACATAGAAAATTCCCTAAATTCCGAATTTGTTTACACAGTTAATTAGGCATGAAAATGTTGAATCTAGCTCAGGTCTGTTAAGAAGTAAGATCTTGTTATATGCAGACATGTTCTGTCAAGGGCTCATATCCTGTGAGAGATGCCATCAATGGGAAAGATGACTTTATTATAAGTTCTATTCTTTTCTTAAAGGTTCAAAAGTAAAGCAAAAGCAAGAGATCTTGGCTTCCTTCTGTTATGTATAATTTTCCCACAAACCTCCCATCTTAGAAAAACAAGAAAAGAGATTTGAAAGAAAACAATAGCAGATCAATGTTAGGTAGGAGTAGTATTTCAAAAGTGGTGGGAATGTATTATTTGCTGTTCCACTGGATTCTGTATAATTCATTCCTCTTTATTTTTCTTTAATGACAAATGTGCCAATATCTTATTACAAAGAAGCTACCACCAAAGTAGATAAAACTGCCTTTTATCATACATCTGGCCCAGATTATATCTCTGGAACCCCTTTCCAATCAGTTATGTTGTATTTTACAATTTTGTGATTTCGTTGAATTGACTGCATCTCATGGGCTGCCTGCTACTACATTCTGAAGTGCCAGGCTGGTACCTAAGAGGAAAAATAACATTTTTCTTCACTCTTAACCCACATTCTGACTTCTCATGCTGAATTCAATCCCCAGCTAATTAGTTCAAGAACAAGCAACTTTAACCAAGATTCGGTATTACTTTCCTGTTTCTGAGAGCTGGGCTTTCCCCAAATGTAGCTCTCTTGTTACCCTTTGCATTTTAAATAAGCCATTTTAGAGCATGGCTCTTGTTTTTTCTTTAATATATGCACCCCTTGGGGCTGTTTGAAGCTTGTGATGGCTCTTTGCCTGCAGTTAGGGCAACAGAACGTCTGCAAGACCCAGCTTTGTCCTGCAGTTGGTATCCATTGCGCAGCCCCAGCTGCACAGGGAGGTTGCAAGGCAATTTTCTCAGAAATGCAGGGTCCCTAGTACTCTAACATAGAGTCCTAAGTCTTACTCAGGTCCCTCCATTTTGTTTTGTTTTAAACATACAGTATTTCCTTTATTGATAGTTCATGAAATAACATATTCCACAGAAGTCAATCTTTCAGATTACTGAAGACTTGTTAATGTAAGAGTTTGATGGAAATTCTTTCTAAAATGTTAAATAGTTCTCTTGAGTGTCAAACAAGGTACACTAGATGTATTTGACTTTTTCTATGCTTTAGGGTAATTTTTAAACTGTCAGTTGTTACATAGGAGTATAAAACAATAACAATTGCATAGAATGATTTGCTCCTGCATTAAATAACCCCAGGTCACTGACGCTTACTTTTTTAGTTTGGCAAATTTTTATATGCTTTATTTTTGTCTATATTATGAAACTATCAATAATCACTTTGTACTGATGCTCATATGTATCAGTCTCTGGAAGGAAACTTTGAGTTTATTGCCTTGAGTTTGCAGATGGCTGGAAACCCAAATAAACAAGTTTACTGTAACAATATCAGCACCAAAAGTAAATCAGTTCTGGACAGTATTTTAGACTTTGCCCTCTGATCTAAATGCATAAGCTTCAGTGCCTGAATGTACAGTGTCAATTTTGATTACACAAAGGCCTATAGGACTTAATTCCAATGCCTTATCTGTATCCCACAGAAGAGAGATTATCAGATACTTGTCCCTGTGTATTGCACAGTCAAGCTCAGTGGTCAGCAATCAATTTGTTCACTCTTAGATTTCTTCTGTTTCCTTCTTGTTCTTGTCTTCTCTTTGTCCCTCTGATTCCTGCTTTGATTCATTTCAGTAAGCATTAAATCATCCACTAAAAGGAAAGAAATCATTAAGAAAAGAGCAAAACATTTTAATTTATGCAAATTGAACTTTGATTTTTTTTTTTTTTTTGGTGGGGGAGAAATGAAAATACCTTGAAATTTGAGATTATTTTAACGTTTCTAAATTTTCCTCTCATCAGAATGGAAGAATGGAGGTTGGTTATACTTAGGCACCTGTCACTTTAAGTGTGGCAATCCTCCCTGGTTATAAAATCTAAAATCCTTTGACTAAAATCCCAACAGCTGTTCTAAATTCCTGTTGAAGATGATTCAGGCCAGGTTGATCTAGTGCATCGAAAGAGCCCCCTAAAAAGATAAAATCTCTTATTCAACCCCACACTATATATTGGCATTGGTTACAGATAAGATGATTGACACATCCTGGTATGCTGAGAACCATCACAATTTGAAACTGCAAGCCCCACATTCTGGGAACTTTTTTAGGCCCAGGCAAATCGGGACAACTGGTCACGCAACTAGGGGGTGATCCCTCAAAGGTCTCCCATGTTTATCTTCAAAGCATTTTTAAGATTTCAAAGACCCCCTTCTTCTTTTCTCTTTCCACCAAGTCAATCTGGCTAATTCTTTCCTAGTAACATGTCTAGCATCAATCTCCTCTTTTCTTATTGCTAATCTCAGACTTTTTACTTCTTGGTCCTGAGTTACTTCCATGAAGTCTTCCTGTCCTCACTCCAATGTGTGTGCCACTCTCAAATGAACCTTTTTAAAACCCTGTTTTGCACGAGGTTCAGTTGAAGTCCCATTTCCTCCATGAAGTCTGGCATCTCTCCAAGTAGGCGGGGAAGAGTGACCAGAGTGGAAGAAAGGAGTGGCAGGAAGTGTTAGCTGTCCAGCACTGAAATGCTGTAGGGCCAGTGGAGGAACTACCAACTCCCAGAAACCACTGAGGAACAAAAGCAAGACAGACTCAAGAGCAGAGAGAGGCAGGGCACTTAGGTCGGTAATCCAGAAAAGGAGTCTGAGTCAATCACCAAACTAAGGAGGCCTAGCCACACACATAAAACTCCACTGTCAATGTGGATATCCAAGAGCCAGGATACGCAGGACCCAGCATGGGAGAAGCAAGAAGGCCATCCCAAGCAAATCTATAGGAAAGCATACTTGTCTCACAGCTAATTCAAGGCAGGGCTTGCTGCAGGGGGAGAAGCGAACTGCATTAACAGGAACTGTCTGTACCATCTTCTCCACAGTTAGTAGGTACTAATTTGGAAAGCTGTTAATATTTTAATGTACGCATCCCTTAAATACAAACACTACATCTTGGAATGCTCTGTATTCCCACACCTAGCACAATGTGTAGTCAGTAAGTATTTGATTTAAATGACAATAAAATGTGTTCCCATATTCTAAAAGCCATGTGTGTAGGAAACCATGAGAAGGTTACATCTCCACTTCTGTTCAGGAAGTCTGGAAGCCATCTGCCTGGTTAGAGTTTAAGATATCCTAATCAGCAAGTACAGAGTGGACCCAAATCCTCCCTTTTTTTCTTTTTAAAACTTCAGAGCAAATGTCAACTCTCCTACTTTCTTTTATATCTTAATTCAAACCCTAGGCACAAGAAGAAGAAATTAACAAAACAAACCACCTTTCACAAGACCGCAAACCACACCCCAGACCCAAAGTACGTTTTTATGCTATAGTGTTTATTGGTACTTGAAGTTCAACCACAGGGAACGAAAAATTGATCTAGTTGTTCAGTTTCTCAACTTGAGCGTTTCCAGCACATATGCTAAATCACTTTTTGAGCATATGTTGTGATGGGTTCGTGCTGAGAATCCCTTTTAAATAATCCCTTTTAAAAAGACTTTACTAAGAATATATTTTTTACTTACTAACACTTTTTAAAGACCCAAATTAAAATCAAGGCCATTATGCTAGCTTTATAAATGCAATCACTTTTCATTATTGACTGATTTATGAAGATCCTTAAATAAACAAAGGAAAAAAGTGATAGTTAAAATTTACAAATGATGTCCTATTGGAAACAGCCTCAAGTGAGAATCTTGTTTTAAGTGCCAAAGTAAATACCTGCAACTATAAAAGAAGGCTACTGTATTTTGTTTTTAATCCAAAAAAAATATGTCAGGTAATTTTGGAAAGTCTCTGGAGAAAACAAAAAATGGAGAACCCCAAGATAAATCTCTGATAGGAATCTGCATAACATGCATAACGCTGAAAATGTCATTTACCTGAAGAAGGTGACTGAGCTAAACCTGCAAATCATCTAAACCAGGATTTCTCAATCTCAGCACTATTGACATTTTGGGTCGATGATTCCTCTTGCGGGGGAGGAGCGGTCCTGGGCATGGTGAGGACACAGCAGCATCTCCTCTCCTCCCACCCCCACCAGTTGTGACAAGCAAAAATGTCTCCAGAGACTGCCAAATGTCCCCTGCAGGGAAAATGTGCGTCCCATTGAGCACGACTAATTAAACTAGAGAAACTTTTCTTAAAATGTGAAGAATCTTAAAACATCAGATTTGGAAGGGCACAGCAAAGAAATCAGGAATGCCACTAATAAGATACACTAACAAGACAATCAGCTTAAACAAACAACAGAAACAATGCCAAGGAATTAACATACCTGAAATAGTGGAGTCCTAAGATCTAACCTTCGAGAATGAGGGTACACTGAAGAAAACCAGAAAAGCCAGCACTGATAGAAAATTTGAAAAAATATTTTTCTTAATACTTTTAGCTGGAAAAAAAACCCACATCAGTCTGGATGAAAAAGTCATGCTCAGAAACATTCTCCAAAGAATGACAACTTTCTCAAAAATTGTATTTTTCAAGTGTTTATCATTTAAAGGAAAAAAATTTCCAAATGTTCAAGTAGTTAGTACTAATTTGAAAAGCTGCTAAATGTTTATGTGTGCATCCTTGAATGTGAAGACAGGCTTAAAACTCTCTGTGTACCCTATACTTTGCACTATAGGCAGGTGCTCGATAAATATTTTAGCGTGTCTTCATGTTCTGAGGAGTTTTAAAGAAAACATTTTGAAGTGTAGTAGTATGAATGATTTTGAACATCTCACCTAAAAATAAGGAGAGCTACAAGGGGGACCCCAAAAATCCAAATTTATTTATAAAAAACTGCGTATTCAGAAACAAAGAACTGAGTATCACATGTTCTCACTCAGAAGCAGACCTTGAACAATTATCGTAATACTATAAGAAAAGGATTGGCAGTACTGGAAAACTATCCAGGGTGGGGGCGGGGGAGGCGGGATTGGCAGTAGTGGGATTCTGCCAGGGTGAAGGGGGGCACACCTCATCAACAAGGGTACCTGCATAATGAGCATTTGTATACCTAAACCTGAATTGTATCCCACATCTTTAAAATGAAAAATTTTAAAATAAAAATTGTGTATTTATTCTTACATGTTTAAACTTCATTCACCTTCAAAGTACTCTCTGTTTGATGAAATACACCCGCTGTAATGCTTTTTCCACGACTCTAAATAAGTTTTTTGTTTTTGTTTTTGTTTTGAGTTGGAGTCTCACTCCATTGCCTAGGCTGGAGTGCGGTGGCACGCTGCTCACGGTCACCCCAGCGTCGACCTGCTCGGCTCCGGCTATCCTCCACCTCAGCCTTCCAGTAGCCGGAACTACAGGTGTGTGCTACTACATCCAGCTAATTTTTTATTTATTGTAGAGACAAGGTCTCACCAAGTTGCCCGGGCTGGTTTCAAATCCATGGACTCAGGCAATCCACCCACCTTGGCCTCCCAAAGTGCTGGGATTACAGGCTGAACCACCGAGCTCGGCCTCAAAACAGTTTTTGAACTCATCAACGTTGATGACTTTTAGTGCTTCTGCCATTTTTTGTCTTACCTCTTCCACATCAGCAAGCTTTTTCCTTTGAGGACTTTATTCATCAGGGAAAAAAAAAGTCACTTGGGGTGAGATCAGGTAAATAGGGAAGGTAGGGCACAGGGGTCATGACGTTTTGATCAAAAACTGCTGAACACTCAGTGTGGTGTTGGCAGGTGCATTGTCATGATGGAAGAACCAAGCAACTGTTTGCCACAGCTCCAGATATTTCTTCCGCAAATCATGTTGCAACCTTCTCAAAACTTCCAGGCAAAAACTTGGTTGACCATTTGATCTGGAAGAACAAATTCTGAATGTACTACAAGGAGACTACCCTTTAAAAGCTAATTCTAGGTTTTTTTGGGTGGTCCCCTTTCATATATAGAAAACCTCAGACAAAACTTAACAGTAATATCGGAATAGGAAAAGCAATGGCTGAAGAGTTAGAAAGACCTGAGTTAAATCCCAACTTCATTGGTCCTAGATATGTGACATTTGTTCTAACTCCTCCATAAAATAAGTACAATAATCCTACCTCAAAGAAGTTAAAATAATTGTATAAGATAAAGTACATACAGTAAGAAAAAAAAATAACTCTTTAACTTCCTCTCTAAGAAAATGGAATTCTAACCCCAAGCACAGAACCTACTCCCAAGTTAACATTTCCCTTTGAAGTCAGAAAGAGAAAAAAATCTCAAATCATTGCAGGCCTAAAACACATTGTCCACAAAGTCCCACACGCACCAACAAGATAATGCAAGAAAAAACATCAAGGAGTACAAATTTTTAAAAATAAATGGCAGACACTTGAGAAAAAGTGAATACAGTAACAAAGTCAATGAGTAAATTTGGTAATCTGTTACAGAATCTCTAGGCATAAAAAGAAAATTATGGCTAAACAAAACACAATGTATTACCTCTTCTATAAAGCATTTAAAAGTTTACTTAATTGCAGAATTTATTAATATTTTTTAAAATAGCTCTGTATATCTGTGTTAATGTTTTTTAAAAAAAGATTGGTTAAGCCTAATATGTTTGGTTAAAATTATCTTTCAACTTTGTCTTTAAAAGCTTTCAAATTGAAAGTTACTTCTGGGGTAATGGAAATATTATATTTCCTAATTGGGGTGCAGGTTGCACACGTGTACAAGCTTGTCAAAACTCATCATTCATTAATTTAAGATCTTGCATTTCATTATATGTGAAAAATATATACTTACATGTTTAAATATATATTTATATAGAGATATATTTATATAATATATTTATATATAATTTAAGTATATAAATATATTTTATATATTATGTACATACATACATATTTGCATTTGTATATTTGTATCTATGTATACATATTTGCATGTATATTTTTTATATAACATTTTTAATATAAGTATAAATTTATGTGACCCAGATATTTTTCCTCTCCCTTAAATTGGTTTATCCTTTAAGCCAATTTTAATGGTCAAAGTAATAAATAAATAAAAAGGTAGTTCACAGAAACCATATAAATAAAAAGAATGAACACAACAGACTTAGCTCCCAAGATCACCAGCTAAATTAAAAGATAAGATTTTACTAGGGGCGTATATCATCAACAAGGGTACCTGCATAATGATCATTTGTATACCTAGCCCCAAAATGTACCCCACATCTTTAAAATACAAAATTTTTAAAAGAAAAAATATTTTACTTGTTATTTTTGTTGTTGATTTATTTCTAATTGTTGTGTTTAACAGAAACACAGTCAAACATTAATAGTGGTTCTAACTTATTTGGGAGTTGAGTTAGGGATTCTTTGAGTCAGGGTAGGGAAATGCATATAAGAATATACGGAAAAATTTGTAATTAAATCCCAGATATCTTCTGGGCCTGGTTAAAAACCCTTCAACTAAAAAGTGCCTAATGTTTAAAGGTCTATCTTCTCTGTATGACTATAAGGGAAAGATAGGTTATTATTCTAGTAGCCAATAAGGCTGAATTCTTAGCACATATTATTAACAGAAATAAATATGGTTACTATATGTAGACAATATAGATTAAAAATAAAACCAAGTAACGCTGAAAATGTATGTATCTGAGACCATATAGCAAGAGCATACATTTAAAATTTTTGACAAAAATGCAAGAAGAAATTGAAATTATAACTACTAGACAGTCTAACAGGTTTCTTTTAAAAGGAAGTTAAGGAACAAATGACAGAGCAACAATAGTGAATGTCAGCTATATCAGTCATATTTTAAGATTATATATTAGTGAGAGAAGAAATAGCTAGAGAAAAGCTAGGAAGACAGACAGGAGGATTCCCCTGGTAACAAAGTAGCAAAACTTCCTGCTGGCCTCTGGGACTGATACACTCACATTGGTAAACAAGCTCCCTGCAAGCTTCTCAAACTAGAGCTTAAGAACTCACAGCTGGGATAGAAAAACAACCAATCAGTTTATTGCCAAGTGCTGACCAATCAACTCACCATTAGGTCCTTACCTTCTGCCAATTGGTTCTTAGTATGGACCAGTCAGCACAGCTGGTGCCAACCAATCAGCTCACAGCTAGTGCTAGCCAATCAGCTCTGTCTTAGGCGGATGTAAGTACCAGGTTCCACCTCCAAATCATCAACCCCTTGGGTCCCTACTCTGAGAGCTTTTATGTCCTCTCGGTAAATCCTGCTTTCTCAACTTTCTGGCTGCCTGTGTCCCTCAATTCTCTTGGGTGGAAGGCAAGAACACAGACCTGAAGAGTTGCAAAAGATCATCGGAGCCAAAGAGCCACACACCCTACAGGCTGGCTTGACAGCTGATGGAGCTGGCTGAACTGGGAGAGCTGCTGGCAGAAGGCGAGACTGTGAAGCTGAGACACTTCAGGAGACTCGCTTGCCAGCCCACCAAATCAGCAACACTCTCAAATTGGCTTGCCAGCCCATTAGAGCCAACACTCCTGGGGCTAAGCTTGCCAACCCATTGAGCTGACACTCTTGAAGACCAGGCTGACCTAAAAAATCTGTATCATTAGCTCAGTGAAATACTTTATTTTCAAGAGATTTAGAAAAGAAACAAAATTCAAATTCAAAATTTTTTGGCCAGATACAGTGGTTCATGCCTGTGATCCCAGCACTTTGGGAGACTGAGGTGGGAGGATTGCTTGAGTACAGGAGTTCAAGACCAGCCCAGGCAGCAACATAGCAAGACTTCATCTCTACAGAAAATAAAAATAAAATAAAATAATTAGCTGGGCATGATGGTGCGAGCCTATAGTTCCAGCTACTTGGGAGACTGAGGGGGGATGATCACCTGAGCCATGTAGGTTTAGGCTATAGTGAGCTGTGATTGTGCCCCTGCATTCTAACCTAAGAGTCAGAGAGAGACCCTGACTTTTTTTTTAACTCAATTTTTTTTTTTTTTAATATGTGGGGTATAATTCAGGGTCATGTATACAAATGTTCATTATGCAGGTACCCTTGTTGATGAGGTGTGCCCCCTCTCCCCTGGTAGTTTCCCACTACTGCCAATCCCTTTCTTATATTATTACAATAGTTGTTCAAGGTTCACTTATGAGTGAGAACATGTGATACTCGGTTCTTTGTTTCTGTGATAGATCACACAGTATTATAGACTCTAAGTCCATCCAAGTTGCTGTGATGTTCATAATTTTGTCCTTCTTTATGGCTGTGTGATATTCCATTGTAAAACTCAAATTTTTAATAAATTTTCAAATAGATATTTTCTGATCTCAGAGATGCAAATAAACAAAATAGAAAAAGAACAGACTTGAAAAGACCAAATTTGGCTGCTTAAGAACAGCCTTTTGTGACCCTTCCCCAACACCTCTGCAGTCTCATTGCTTTCACCTAATCAAACCAAAGTACCAGAAACACTGAAGTCTGTTTAATGCCTCACTTTTTAAATTATGAATGGATAGCTAAAGAGTGCTAAATATTTGAAGAAAAATTATTTAAGAAGACAGAGAGAGAACCCAAGACAAATTCTGGGGCAAAATAATTTCAACATCAAACTATGTCTGGGTAAAATGAAGTCATTTTCAGATATACAAGGTCCAACAATTAAGTTCGTGAACTCATCCTAGAAAAAGTGCTGCATACTTCATTGCTGAATATCACTACAGTCACTTTCAGCTGTCTTCAGCTGTCTTTATTTCAATGTTTCCTTTGTCTTCAGGTAAAGAAAAAAGCCATTGGGGGTCAGATCAGGTGAGTAGGAAGAGTGTTCCAGTACAGTTATATGTACAGTGCTGCCAATGTAAGCACACAGTGGCAAGTTCATGAACTTCTTTGTCAGACCTCAACAAATAATGGCAACAGCTCTGATGGCCATTCCAGAAAAAGAGTTCCAAAATTGTTTTGACAGGTGAATTAGGTACTGGCATCCATGCAGAGATTCCCAAGGGGAGTACTTTGAAGGTAACCATAGTGATATCCAGCCGTGTAGCACTTTTTCTAGGATGGTTTGAGAACCTAATTGTTCAATATCATACAGAGTCTCATGCAAATTCCTAGGCACCCTTTTCTGGAAACTACTGAGGAATATGTTCCACCAAAATGATGGAACAAACCATGAAAGAGAAAGATTCAACACTGTAGAGAGAGAATTCCACAAGAAAACATTCTCAAGATGGTGTCAGAGTGAAGACCTAGGAAAGATATGTGTAGCAGTTTCAAAATGCAAACAACCTTAATTGAAACAGGACAAAGGTAACAGAATGGATTCCTCCACAAAAAATTGAAAGAGAATTTGCAGATTATCTTACAAATTTTTGCCATATGAAAGCTATATTGAGAGCCACTTTACAGAGAAGTCTGTAGTTTCAAAAATATAAAAACTAAGTAAATGAAAAAAGTTTTTAAATGATCAATTTCAAGAAAACTTAGAAATTGTATAAGAAATGTAATTATAGCATAAACTACATAATATATATAAACATATGCAATGTTTTAGTATGCATAAACTACATAGAGTTTATAGAATAATCTATATATGGTATAAATTATATGCACATGTATGACTAAATACTATAAATATATAGTATAAACTATAGCAATAATCTGTATAAATTATATACATAATATATAGTATATATAATTATATACATAATATTTATGTAAAATACACTGTACTGTTTATGTGTATCTATATACTCACACGCACAAACGATATACAAGGAGGGGCACACAAAAAAACTGGAATTATCTCTTGGAGAGTGGTCTCCTTGTAGCACAGGCTTCCCTCACTATGGAAGCATACTAGGAACCCATTGGCATCAGTGTACCAACTAGCGGTGTTATGATAAGCGGCATTAGGCTTCTGTGAATTTTTTGTGGGGGAGGGGGTGGGCAGATTCTTTCAACATGTTTGCCTATTTCATGATGGGTGATTTACATGAACAACCTGCCCACACTGTGCTGAGTATTCATCAGTCTTCAACCAAAACAGCATGACCCCCATGTCCCATTCTCTGTATTCACCTAATCTCACCTCAAGTGACTTTTTTTTTGTTTCCCTGATGAAAAAAGTCCTCAAAGGGAAACGTTTTGCTGAGATGGAAGAGGTGAAACACAAAATGGCAGAAGCATTACAAGGCATCAAAATTGACAAGTTCAAAACCTGTTTTGAGCTGTGGAAAAAACATCTTGATAGGTTTATTGCATCAAACGGAGAGTACTTTGAAAGGTGACTAAAGTTCAAACAGGTAAGATAAATATGCAATTTTTTATAAATAAATTCAACTTTTGGGGGGTCCCCCCTCATGTGTAAATAACTACGTAATAGTTATGATAAATCCCTAAATATGGATTCAACTAAAAATAGTAATACTATTTTGGAAGAAGTGGAATGGGGAAAGGAGCTATATGGGCCAAAATAAATAATGTTTAAAATGATGAAGCAAACAATAGCAGTATTTATGTAGTATTTTGATATTAGAAATAAACATTGACTTAACTGAAGATTTTGAAAATCTTCAAAGATTACCTGAAAAAGACAGAAGTACCCAGAAGAAAAGGAAACGATGTGAGGTGGAGGAATTTAGAGAATATTGTTTTTTGCTATAAACCTCTTAGCTTTATTTGACTTTTTAAACTCTGTTCTCATTACTTTGGTAAAAAAAAAAAAAAATGGAAAATATTAATTTTTATAAAAGGAAAGAAAGAAGAGAGGGAGGAAGGAGTGAATTTATTTCCTTAAAGTAGATTTATGTGCATGCTGTAATACTATAAAAATATTTATACAACCATAGTTCTAAAGACTGCAACTGTAGAAAAAAGCAACTGCCCTCAGTTTTTCTTTTTATGAAACACTTACCTTTAGAGCTGAAGTATTCAAGTTCAACCCAAGTGATTATATCAAATCCAAAGACACTTGTCAATAATTAGTGGGAAGGAACTCTGACCTGCCAAACTTTGGTTACAATGACGTCTCTCCTGTGTGTTTCATGAGGGTTTGGGTCCCATTCTCCCAAAAGGAGGGAGGGCATAGGACACATCTAGCTGCTTTCAAATTGCTTTGGCAATCCTCACAGAGTTTTATGCATAATAGATCATTTAAAAATTTAATTACAGGTGTGGGAGGGTTCAGACAAAGCTATTTAACTGACAGAGATAGGAAGATGGTAATTAGTACCTTTTTCATAGGGATACAAGAAGAAAATATATCAGTCAGAAAATAACATGATTGTATGCATTCCTAAGGATAAGTATGCATGTTCGCTACTGACTAATCCTCGGAGCAAAACAAACCCTCTGTTACATAACTTTATTTTACCTTTCTTAATCTTCGAGTAATTAACATGGAAAAAAAAGTTGTTTTCTGGGCCACTCCACAGACAAATAGTTTCCCAGCAGAAAGAGACAAGCAAATAAGCCTGAGCATGTGATGGACTTGGAAAGCAATGAGTCTTAACAAATTTGCAGTTGAATTATTGAACTGTTAAGGCTGCAGAGTTAAACAGAAAAGATCTGGAGGAATAAATGGGGTTTTGTTACCTTTATTTCTTTGCTAATTTTATTTGTTGCAGCTGCTTGTTGCCATGAGCACCAATATTGTACTATTCACACAGTATTTTTATTTGGAAAATAAGGTTTCACTTACATAGTTGAGGTTCATCAACCACATGAACGGAGGGTGGGAGGTTTACACACACACCATAGATTTATTTGCTAAACCACTGATCTCGTTTATTTTTAGATGAACTACAAAATGGTTGTTTTTTAGTTTAGAGAGTGTTTTCACTGTCATTCAACAAATATATTTTTTTGAGTATCTACTATATGCTATGTGCTACTATGTGCTATGTGCTCTAGGCCCTGTGCAGGTGCTAGAAATAGGTGCAGGACAAAACAGAATATTTACAATTTCGTGAGTTCGTTGGACAATTAAGCGATTAAACAAACAATTATGATTAAATGAGTTACGTGCTTGGAACACATACAGCAAAAGCACTCAACATACCCTGAGGCTCAGGGGTGAGGAGGGTTTAGTCTGAGAAGTTTCCCAAGGGAAGGAAGTTGAGTGGCACTTGAGGAATGACTAGAAGTTATCCATGCCAAGGAAGATGGAGAAGAGGCAATGAGGCTGAGAAAGGCGAGAGACCAGGGAGAGCAAGGAGAAGGCCACTGCAATCATGGAGGGGAGAGACAATGGTGACCTAGACTTGGGGATGACAGTGGTGTCAGAGAAAAAGAGATGAGTCTCTATTAATTACGGAGGAAGAATTGACAGGATTTCATGACTAATAGGATGTGAGAGATGAAGAAAAACAAGGAAGGAAACACAACTGCAGTTTTCTGGCTTAGACTAGTGGGCACATGGTGGGTGTCACTGACTGAGCTAGGGCATACAGGAGGGGCAGGTTGAGGGGGCAGATGAGTTCAGCTCTGAGTATATTGAGTTTGAGGTACACAGCAGGTATTTAATTGAGATATCTTGTAGACAGTTGCAGATATAGACTTGAAAGATCTCAGAACAGATAGTTGAAGCCATAGGTTTTGATTAGATCACTCAAAGAAAGTCTATAAAGTGGGGAAAGCAAGGTCAAAGGATAGACCCCTGGGGGCCTGCTGACCTTTAGGGAACAAGCCAAGGAAGGAGATCAAGAAAGAAACCTGTTTAGAAAGAACAGAAAGGAGAGACTGCTATATGGGAGAGGGGAAAAATATTTTCCCTGCTCCCTTAGGTTCAGTGTCTGGGATCTACAAATTAAATTGACAAAAGAAAAATTAACAGGAGAAAAGGCACACAAATTGTATTTGATATGTAGTTTTTATGTGACATAGGGGCCTTCCTACAAAAGAAGTGAGGATCAAAGAAGAAAATAGACTTGAGAGTTTATATACCATTTTTAATAAAAAAAACCCCGATAAATTGTGGAGATGAGATAAGACAAAGGACAAAAGTTTTTAGACTTTAAGGGCTGAAAACTGTGGGGAGGTAACCATATAGGGCAAACTAATGGAAAATAAGGGCTATCTTTGCAAGATTTGTACGTGCAGGTCCATCTTGATACCAACATCCTATCTTCTTCATGACCATAAAACTTTCCCAGGAGAGAGGACTTACCATAAGGCAGTCCTGGTTTCTCAGAAGTTTCTGCTTTTAGCCATATAAGGGGAGCTCTAGAAAGACTTCTTTCTGCATCTGTTGATTGTCAATTTTCTTCAGCTCAAAATGATCCTTATGTCAAAGTGGTCTGGTCCTCTTCAGTGATAAAGTTTCACAGACCACAGAGAGGTCAATTCAATTCAACAAATATTTACTGAGTATCTATTAGGTGCAAACCCCAAGCTACTGGGTTGAGGAGAGAACAATGAAAAAACACAAACCCATGATCAGGCTCGGTGACTCAACCTGTAATCCTAGCACTCGGGGAGGCCAAGGCAAGTGGATTGCCCAAGCACACAGGTTCGAGACCAGCCCAGGCAACTTGGTGAGACCTCGTCTCTACAATAAATCAAAAAAATTAGCCGGGCACGGTCGTGTGCACCTATAGTTCCAGCTACTTGGAAGGCTGAGGTGAAAGGATCGCCAGAGCCCAGCAGGTCGACACTGGGGTAGCCATGAGCTTGCCACTGCACTCCAGCCTGGGTAATGGAGTAAGATTCCAATTCAAAAAAAAAAAACACAAACACACACGCAAACCCAGTCATTATCATCAAAAGAAGATAAAATGGCTATGAAATGTGGGGGTGTAGAGAACTCTGTTGCCTTTGTCATAGCAGTTCCAGGGGAGGGGAAGGTGGAAGGGTGGTTGTAGTAGAGTGAGATGAGACTGAGGTGGGGGAGAGTGCAACTGGAAATTGAAGACAACTCTTTCAAGAAGTATGACCATGAAGCAAGGCAAGAATAAAGAATAGTAACTAGAAGAGATGGGGAGCAGAAGATGAGGGGTTGTTTTGTTGGTTTTGTATTATTTGAGAATCTTGAACATGCTTACATGCAGAAAGAATGTGCCATGGGGGCGGGAGGGAAGAGGTTACTAGTACAGAAAAGAAAGGGGTACTTGATGAAGATGGTCTCTGAGGAGGAGAAAAAACAAAAACAAGACATGGGATCACCTTGAAAGTCTTATCTGTATCCTCTCCTATCGTGTCCTAGCCCCATCCCAGCTCTAGAGAGATCTCCAACTGTGTAAAGACTGCCCCTCTTCACTCCTAGAATCGCTGACCAGGACTCTTCAATCTCTAAACCAGTGGAATTTGAAAATAATTGGTAGAGTTCTGCTGCCTCAGAGTCAGACTCAGGCATTTTACAAGGCTATCGATAGCAGCCCTTCTGTCCCCCCTCCCACCCCCCACCCTCACCCCTGTCACTAACCCCTGAACTATAAGAACTATAAGATGATCAGATCACTTTCTGCCCCCTTCCACCCAGACTCTCCTTGGGCTGGAGATGTGTCTTTGGTTTTCCCATATCTCTAAGATACTAGTATAAAGAGCAGTGTGCAGGGGTAAGGAGAAAATCCTGCCTTACATCCCAGACATCTGATCAGGTACGCATGTATATGCATGCACCACACACACACACACACACACACACACACACACACACACACACACGCACACATACTCCTGAAAGAGGTACGCATGTATATGTATGCACCACACACACACACACACGCACACACACGCACACATACTCCTGCAAGAGGTACGCATGTATATGCATGCACCACACACACACACACATACTCCTGCAAGAGGTACGCATGTATATGCATGCACCACACACACACACACACATACACACACACTCCTGCAAGCCTGTGTCTTGAGCCTGGATCCTATCCTATTCTTCATCTAATTTTGAGACAGTTTTCCTAGCATAACCCTGCTTTGCCTGGTTTTTATTTACCTGGTTCTTTCATTTGACTCCCTCTGCCACTCCTCCTGATGGAGGCTTCCCTTGGAACTCCAATGCCAGCTGGAAACTGGACTAAATCTCCTCACCCCTACTTAACCTTCATCCACTTTCCTCTAGCTTCCCCATTTCCAACTCATACTTTCCTGGGTTCAAGGTGAGCCTTGAGGTTGGTGCCACAGGCACCTCCAGTGGGATTCCAGGGTTGATAAGAAAACTTGCAAGGCCTTGACTCTGAAGTCGAAACACAAAACAGGTTTAAGTGAAATCACCTCCTTTTGCCAGCCTAAAATATGAATTATTACATGCTGTCTAGGTTGCTGTTGACCTGAGGCTTGATTAATTCTGGGTGGGTATAAAGGAAAGAACACTGAATCAACCACAATTCGGGTCTCCACTTGTCATTTATTAATTACAAATTGCACAAGGTATCTGAGTCTTGCTTTTCTTATCTGAAAAATGGGAATGATTATAACTATGTTGCAAACACTTTACAAATGACTTCATGTAATCTTCACAATAACCGGTAAGGCAGGTTCTATTATTAACAGTTAATACTTGATGATTGAGGTTTAAACCAGAGAGTCTTATTCCAAAGCCTGTCCCATTAACTGTGCTCCACGGAGCTAATCATACTTTCCCTCCCAATTTCAGAGATATAAAGAAAAGCATATGGAATAATGTGTAAGAAAACACTTGGTGAATTATTGCTTAATGGGTACAAAGTTGCAGTTTTGCAAACTGAAAGAGTTCTGGAGATGGATGGTGGTGATGGCTGTGCAACAAGGTGGGTGTACTTAGTACTACACAACTGTGTGCCTAAAAATGGTTAAAGTGGTAGCTTTTGTGTTATGTGTATTGTACCACAAAAAAAAATTCTGAATTAAAAAAATAAATCTTGATAATTATAAAGTGCCACACAAATGCAAACCATTTAGTGGTGTTTTTAATTCTTTTACATTTATAATCCAGCAGGTTCCTCCAAAAGAAGACTTCATGTGACTCACTGTTAATCCTCTAAATGTCTAGAAGAGATGAGGAAAAGAGAGGACTTCTAGGTAAAATGACAGCATCTATACTTCAGCAGCCTCAATGGCAGAGTTGAAATGAGGAGGGGAAAGTGAGTCCTGGTTGGTTTTACATGACAGTCTTGAAGATTCCAAGCCTGACTGCAAGTACATTCCCTGGCCACCTTCCACATTGCCCAATGGGTTGCTTCCAAAAGAAAAGATCAATGCTGAGACTCAAGAGACTGCATCAGTGTAAGCCCAGCTGCTAATCTGCTCATTTGTGTCTGTTCCTTTTCAGGCTGAGGCCAAGGGCACCACCAGTGACTGCCAGCATCACACGTGGCTCATTCTCAGCAGTGCGCACATTTCCTACCCTGCCTCAATTGCAGTGGGCTCCTATAGCACTCATTATACTTGTTACTATATTCCCTGTAATATCATTCTTTTATTCTAAAAATAATTTTAATACAAACACATATTCATTATAGAAAATTTTTTAAATACAAAAATAAAGTGCTCTTGGCTAAGTATTAGATATTGGCCCAATAACTCAGAAAAAAAAAATGTTTTTGATTGTCTCCAGGGAATAAAACAGTGAAGTTCAATCTTATTTTGAGGGTGAATTAAGTTCTGAAAATTTCTTTAAAGATTTATTATCTGGCACTCCGGTTGCATTCCCCCTTTAAAACAATGTCATGAAGAGCTATTAGGTTTCCAAATTAGCTCACAAAATCCTCCTTTAATGTATAATGGAGCCAAATTATAGCATGGTAGAGCTATAACACCAAGCTACCAGACTCTAGGCTCCTTCTAGGAGGCACACAGACACAAATGAGCAGATTAGCAGCCAGGCTTATATTTGACACAGGCTCTTGAGTCTTAGCGTTGATCTTTCCTTTTGGAAGCAACTCTCTGGGCAATGTGGAAGATGGCCAGGGAATGTACTTGCAGTCAGACTTGGAATCTTCAAGACTGTCATGTAAAACCAAGCAGGACTTACTTTCCCCTCCTCATTTCAACTCTGCCATTGAGGCTGCTGAAGTATAGATGCTGTCATTTTACCTAGGCGACCTCTCTTTCCTTCATCTCTACTAGACATTCAGAGGATTAATGGTGAGTCATTTGCCAGTCATTTCTGAACCTCCAACACTGGCACATATTGGACAGCAAACGATGGCGATCTCTAACATTGACTTTCCACAGAGAGAGGAACTGACTTTGTGGGCATCTCCCTCCTTCAACAGCACTAACAAGAGTACCCAAGTTTCCATAATTGGAAGGAAGATGAAACTGTCTGACTAAAGAAGGGGACAGTGATCTTTGGTGTGTAAAAGTCATTGGTAAAGTGAGGGCTCACAAATTAGGGAGCTGCTTACTAGAATGTGTTGAAAATCCATCTCAGCATCTCCTACTTTACTGGGGATACACAAGGTCAACAGACAGTCATATTTATTAGATGACTGTCTTCTATTTGCTAACCAACAAATTCATGCTGTGAAGCAACACAAAAGCATTTCTGTGGGCAACAAATTGCCTGATTCCAGTAAATTTTCTCCTTTCTGGGCCCACAAGAGTAGGCTCAAAGGGATTGAAAATAACAAATTTACAAAACAATATAATGTAATATAAGAATAATTTGGGTAACTCCGTCTTTGAAATGGATCAATTTCTTTTTTTTTTTTTTGAGTTGGAGTCTCACTCTGTCACCCAGACTGGAGTGCAGTGGCCGCTCCTGGCCACCGCAGCCTCTACCTGCTGGGCTCCGGCGATCCTTCTGCCTCAGCCTTCCGAGTAGCCGGAATTACAGGCACACGCTACCATGCCCGGCTGATTTTTTGATTTATCGTAGAGATGAGGTCTCACCAAGTTGCCCAGGCGGGTCTCGAACCCGCAGGCTCAGGCAATCCACTCACCTCAGCCTCCCAAAGCGCGGGATTATAGGCTGAGCCACCGAGCCCGGCTGGATCAATTTCTTAAAAATTATTTGGAGCTCCTGCTCTGATGCATGTCCTCTGTTTGTTTTTTTAAATTCATTCAACAAATATCTGCCTACAGTTCCTATGCACCAAATACCAAGCTAGGTTCTAGGTACCCAGCTGTGATCCTAGCCCCTCGTGGAGTTTCAGACTATTGAAGTCAGGAGAAGACTGGCAGGGAGCAAGTACCAAATAAATAAATATACCGTAGTCCCAAGACCCCCAGTGGATGCCTGAAACCGCAGATAGTACTGAACCCTAGACATATTGTTTTGTCCTATACATCTGAGTACATACCTATAATAAAGTGCAATTTATAAGCTGGGTACAGTAGGAGATTAACAATAATCATAAATAATAAAATAGAACAATTATAATAATACACTGTAATAAAAGTTATGTGAATGTGGTCTCTCTCAAAATATTTTATTATACTGTACTTACTCTTCTTGTGATCTGCCAATCTGATCGCCAAGATGGCTACCAAGTGACTAACAGGTGGGGAATGTAGACAGTGTGGATACACTTGACAAAAGAATGACTCATGTTCCAAACAGGATGGAGTGGGACAGTGCACGATTTCATCACACTACTCAGAATGGCACGCAATTTAAAACTCATGAATTGTTTATTTCTGGAATTTCCCATTTAATATTTTTGGACTGCAGTTGACCAAGGGTAATTGAAACCTTGGATAAGGGGGTACTGCTGTGTAAATATACAGATATATATAAATATGTAAATATATGTAGATATATAGACATGAAATGTACATATATTTCCAATCTGCAATAGATGTTGTGATTGATTTCTGTGGTAGGGAATAGCAAGAGGGACCCACAGAAGAAGAGTGAAAAGCATTACACGCAGAGGAGGCCTCGTGTACTCAGGAAACAGGGACAGTGTGGCTGAAGAAATGTTCAAGGGGGCAAGTGGCAAGAAACAAGGTTAGATGTAGGCAAGGGTAAGATAATGCAAGAGCTTGCAGGAGTTTGGATTCCATTCTGAAAGGCAAAACGGGGTGGGGTGGGGAGCATGACCTTGTTTATGACCTTGTTTCCGGCTGCTGTATGAAGGACAGCCTGGCAGGAGTTTAAGAGTGGAAGCCAGGGGGGAGGGGCCAAGATGGCGACCGGGCAGCGTGGTCTGTGAGACCTCCGCAGAAGAGGACACAGAAAGACTCCAGATCTCTCCCAGGGGGCCTGCTCCCCACACGGAACCTGTCCACGGACACCGCAGAGGCATTACAG
>CAUYQG010083608.1:0-14957 GCA_963574415.1 Tarsius wallacei
CACGCCCGGCTAGTTTTTGATTTATTGTAGAGATGAGGTTTCGCCTGCCCAGGCGGGTCTCGAACCCGCGGGCTCAGGCAATCCACTCACCTCAGCCTCCCAAGGCGCGGGATTACAGGCTGAGCCACCGAGCCCGGCTTATAGTCTTAATAATTATTTATTGGGGTCCTTGAGATGTGCAGACACTTTACATTCATTTTTAATCTTTTTCTCTTCTTTTACCAATGAGGAAATGGAGGCTGGGAAAGAATTTAAACAACATGGTCAAGGTGGCAGCAGCTAAAATGTGGCAGAACTTGATTTGCAGCCAGGTCACTTGCCTCCAAAGCTCACGCTCTTTACCTCATGCCACAAGTTTTTGGAGCAATGGTATGAGCCCTAGAAGCACGTGTTGCCCCCCAAAGTAGCCATTTCAAAGGCACAATGCTCATTCGGTTGCATACATTGTTGCTTTGCTTGTTTAAAATCTGCCTGTTATTTCATTGATCACATCTCACATTTTACTAAACACAGAAAATGTTTACAGCAGAAAATGTTAATGGAAAGTTACCCATGAGTGAACATGGCAAATGTTAATATCACCACTTGGAACAATGATTCTCTAGAACTGGCAGTGGCGGGGCAGGGTGGGAGTTGCTCCTGTTCGCCCACCAGAATCTCACGGGGATCAGCTTGGGGGCCTGGTTTGTTGAAAACAAAGTGGTGCTTTCTTCTGCTTTTGTGTCCCTTGATATTTGATTTATTTTGAATTGCAGAAAATGAAAGGAGGGCATGAAACATTTTAATGTTAAGGTTTCCTAAAGGGCACAGGGTTTTAAAAGTTTGTAAAATGCTCTCTAAGACATCATCTGCCACAATGTTATGCATGTCTTTGCCTTGGTATAAGAAAACACTGGTAAACGCTAGAGGTACTGAGAGGTCAAAGAAAACATATTCATCAATGCCCATTGTTTAGAATTCAATGCAATCCCTCCTTATTGTGTCCCTAAAAAAATCATTATTGTTCTGAGAGGAGAGCTGGGGAGAAAAGCAGCCGCCTCTGGGCACAGAAGACCTGGCTCGTGAAGTTCCAGGAGCCAAAGACATTCAAACCTGCTCTCTCATCTTGACTGCAACCCTGATGGTGAGAGACAAATACTCCTGAGCATCTCTGTTCAACAGACAGTTGTGGATGGCAGGGATTCTTTCTGAACAGATTTGTAGCTGCTGTGTAAACGGTTGGGTTTACGAAATAGCTCCATTTGCGCCAGTCCCTTGTGTGATTAAATAATGCGAGTGTGAGGTCTTGCGCCTCAAGGAGGTGAGTGGGCTTGACTGCCAGCTGAACAAAATGCTACATTTAAACAGTGCTGTATGTTCAGGCACCGCAGTCTCATCCTCATTCTCTATGTCCATCCCAGTGTTCCTCTGCATTCTTTCTATTATCTGTGACTAGATGGTAAGATTCATAGTCTCCAGGGTCCATTATTTTATTCACCAGTGTACACACTGAATGTAGTGTCATGTTTGGCACATGGTCGGTACCCAAGGAATGAATAATCCAGAAGCTATCGCTGTATCCTGCTGAGGCTTCTGCACTGGACCTTGTCGCTCATGCGAGTTCATTGGGTCAAATTCCAAGGGGAACAGGAGAGGCTGTTTTCAGTGATGTGTGGACAGGGTGCCACTGCCAGGCCCGTCTCATTACCATTTGGAAAGCAAGAAACTGCTTATCCCTCTCTTCTGCCTATCAGTAGTATCTTCCCCAGCTCGTTGGAAAAAAATTGGCTCTCTGATAAACCACCCTCAAAGGGTGCACCAATCCCTGCCCTGGAAATGCCAAATCTGGAATTTTTTTTTTTTTCCTGTGGTTAAATATCTGCGGCTTGGCCTCCCTGGGGCAGAAGCTAGGGGTGGAGCCCTGGACAGCAGCCAGTGCCATCAGCATAGCCTACAGAGATAGTTCTCCGTAGGGTGTCCTTAGTCCAAGCTAAGAGGCCAGACACTGGATGCGCATGAGGGAAGACACCAGCTGCAAACTGGGAATTGACTTGTTGTGAGCAGAGAATTGGAGACAGGGAAGGACAGCCCTGCGGAGAGGCTGGAACAGGAGGGAGGAGGGAGGCTTACAGAGAGCCCCGGGGTTTGCGCGAGGCAAGGTCCTGGAAGGACAAGGAATCCTCCCGGGCGAATCCTACCCATGGCGCCATTTTGACATGGAACCAGTGCACTGGTCATATTTTCTGGACTATAAAATGTCCAAAACTACGGGGGGTGTGGGTATTTGGAGGAGAGAAATCAAACAAACCGAGCTAAGGCCACCGCGAGCCTAGCAAGGGCACAGGACAAGGGTTCTCATTAGAACCTTAAAATCACCTGGGGAGCTTTTGCAACCCATAGATGCCAGAGTCCCCACCTAGAGATCCTGATTTAATTGACCTGGAGGGGGGCACAAGTAACAGTGGGTTTAAAAGCTCCCCAGGTGGCTCTAATATGCAGCCAGGGTTCAGAACCACCGGTCTAGGAGATCAAGCAAAGGTGACCGTTAAGCAGGGGATGACACTTATCTGCTTAGCTTCTTGTCCTGCTGCTAAGGACTGTCACCTGCAGCCCAACTCATCCCAGACACTGGGACCTAGTCCTAGCCTATTCCTAGTCCAGGAAAAATTTTAAAAAGCTGATTTCAGTAGCTCAGGTGACTGGGCCAATTGGGGCAGATGCTTCCATTTTCTCCTTTTGGCAACCAGGCTATGCCCTAAATCAATTGAGGCCTATGAACCTTACTCATAAGCAGGATGATGGAATTAGGATACAATACAGAGGTTTAACTTTAGACGAGGGTTGCCAGCAGCAAAGAAAAATACAAGATGCCTAGTTAAATTTTAATTTCAAATAAACAATGATTTTTTTAGTGCAAGTATGTCTTATGAAATATTTAGGACATATTTACACTAAAAAAGTAGTCATTTTTCTGAAATTCAAATTTAACAAGGCATCTTGTGTTTTCTATGGCAATCCTACTTTAGACTCAAATGCAATGTTTGAATTTAAGAGCATGGCTAGCTTTTTATAATAAAATGGAAATGAGTATGAGTTGGGTGGCTGTGTGTCTTGATTGTTCAGAGACATCCAAGTTCACACCTGCTTTGCCAACTAACTGATAGGGCCTCCTTTCGCTCTCAAAAGTGTCTAGTTTGAATGATAACATACAGGGTCATCACGTGCATGGTGACTCAGACTATGAACAGCACTGGCTGTGCTCACTAAGACAAGGATTATACTTTATTAATCCTATAGAAGAGATGATCTCCGGTATTCCTTCTGGAAACCTGTGGTAACAGCGTGAACTCCATGTGGGCTGTTACTGGTAAACCCATTATGACTTGCTGACTCACCTTTGCCCTTCTCTGACTGGACCCAGACCGTCCAGGGGCCTGCAGGGGCCTGCAGGAGGCTGGGTAAGAGGGAGAATCCTCCCTCTGCTGTAAGCATGCCTAGCACCCTGCTGGGAGTAGCAAGAGCTGTATGCCTTTCCTCTCTGGTGGGTTGAGAAACTCCTCTTACTTGCCTGACAGATTTGGGGACTAAGGTAGGTAGCACGTAAAGTTGTTTTTGCATTTATCCTATAATTGGTGTCTTTCTTTCTTTCTTTTTTTTGAGTCAAGTTTTCACAATGTTGCTCAGGCTGGAGTGTAGTGGCATGATCCCAGCTTACCACAGCCTCGACCTCCTGAGCTCAGGCGATCCTTCCACCTCAGCCTCCCAAGTAGCTGGGACTACAGGCACAAGCCACCATTCCCGGAGAATTTTCTTATTTTGTAGAGATGAAGTCTCACTCTGTTGTTGCCTAGGCTGGTCTCAAACTCTTGGGCTCAAGCAATCCTCCAGCCTTGGCCTCCCAAAGTGCTGGGATTACAGGTATGAGCCACCACACCGGGCTATGAGCAGTGTCTTTAATTGCCTGTAAAGAACCACTTGTCTAGAGGAAAAAGAACATGCTCTCAATTCCGTCTTTGGGACTAGGAAATTAGTTTTTAACCAAACACACTTAGCACTAAACTGACTCTGCTTTTTTTTTTCCCATTCTGTCACTCTATCTGTGTCCCTCTAACTATAGTGGCATGCCTAGACATAACACCTTTGGCAACTCAGAAAAAAATCAGCCCTGGGCCCTGGCCCTGATTCAGAAGTCTGTCCAGCCTGCCTTCCTGTGTGTCCACCCCACCCATTACTGAAAAGCACGTGTCCCCAGAGAGCCTCAGCTTTAAACTTGGCAGCTGGTGTCTGCCTAGGGTTTGCCTCCTTGCTTTGGTCACCAGACTTCCTTCTCTGGTTTATCAAACTTGCCTCTTCTTCTGCCTGCCCTTCTGATTGGCTTAAGGCTTTATAGATCCCTGAGTTACAGCATTCTTAAAGCTCTCAGATGCATAAGAGATGCACCCTCTATTATCTTTGGTCCCATGCAACCCCTCAGGACATTATACCTGAGACCCTCCATAGCCTAGTTCCCCACCTAAGTGGGATCAGCATTCTGTCTGTGTAACATCATTGACAGCACAGCCATATTACTCCAGCAGCCAGCCTTCATCCTGGGAGCACCGTATATATTCAAAGTTCTTCTTGTCCAGAACAAAAGTCAGTTTAGTCTTTTCTCTACCTTCTCTAGCTCTCCCCAAAGATGCCTGAGTCACCTCCCTGGTCTGTGGAACCGCCTGCTTCTAGCTGCTTCCTGAAAAGAAAAGAACTCTGATGAGAACTGTAGGCCAATCTCCACACCTGCTGATCCTTAGACTGCCCAGATAGGCTCGCTGCCAGAGCTCAAGTGAATGGTTGGTCTTCCTGCTGACACCTGACAGTCTAGGAAAGCCGAAGGGGAAAAAAGAATTCTGATTCAAAAATGTTTGTAATTATGACGACTATATTCACTTGCTGATCTTTGATTTGCTGGACCAACTCGTGGGGGTTTTCATCTTCCTGCTGAGCCACTGGGGCACCTACAGCTTCTCACAGGTCAGGATGGACAATGGCGGGAACTCGTCCTCCCAGACAAGCTCAGCCGAGCTGCGCACCCAACCACTCCAGGCAGAGTGCCTGCTCTGAGCCGCCAGACTACCCGATGCTGAGAGCTATCTGCATGTCTGGATCTCCACGGACCTCCTGTTTCCCAAATCCCACTGTGTATTCCACCCACCTTCTGTAACACCACCTGTTACCCTGGCTGGGTTGTTCTGACAGCGAACGCCAGGTCCCTGGTGCCCACTCCACCTTCTGTGGCCATGAAGATGCCCATCCTCAGCCATTTCTTGCCATAGGTGCAGCTGGAGCTGCCGCTGAGCATCTGGTCACTACTGTTGTTTGGGCTTGGCCTCTCAGCCAAATGCCTTCTGAGCCCCCCTTCCAACAGCGTGCTGGGAAAAAAGGACAGATGGAAAAGAGGAGAGCGCTCCAGCAGGAGCAGCCACTGAGAAGTGCCAGGGGAGAGTTGAGCAAATACGTCAGATAACCCTGGCTCCTGATAACCTTTTGTGCACTTTTTTGTTTGTTTGTTTTTTTGAGTTGGAGTCTCACTCTGTCGCCCAGACTGGAGTGCAGTGGCCACTCCCGGCCACCGCAGCCTCGACGTGCTGGGCTCTGGCAATCCTTCTGCCTCAGCCTTCCAAATAGCTGGAACTACAGGTGTGCACTACCACGCCCGGCTAATTTTTGATTTACTGTAGAGACGAAGTCTCGCCAAGTTGCCCAGGCGGGTCTCAAACCCGTAGGCTCAGGCAATCTACTCACCTCAGCCTCCCAAGGCGTGGGATTACAGGCTGAGCCACTGAGCCCGGCTCTTTTGTGCACTTTTATCACTAATTCACTGAGGCTGGGACACAGTGACTCAAATTTCACTGTGGAACTGAAATACAGATTTTCCCTACCCTAAGATGACTTACAGTACAAAACTTTAAAACAAATTATGCATAGTGTTCTTTTTTTTTTTTTTTTTTGAGTAGTAGTCTCACTCTATCACCCAGGTTGGAGTGCAGTGGCATGCTCACAGCTACCACACAGCCTTGACCTCCTGGACTCAGGAGATCCTTCCACCTCAGCCTTCCATGTAGCTAAAATTACAGGTGTGTGCTCCCACATGCAGCTAATTTTTTTATTTATTGTGGAGATGAGGTCTTGCTATGTTGCCCAGGCTGATCTCGAACCCCTAGGCTCAGGCAATCCTCTCTCCTTGGCCTCCCAAAGTGCTGGGATTACAGGCATGAGCCACCGTGCCTGACCTTTTTTTTGGGACATGATCTCGCTATGTGGTCAGGCTGGTCTCGAACTCCTGGGCTTAAGCAATTCCCCTGCCTTGGCCTTCCAAGGCTCACACCTGGGATTTTAGGTGTGAGCGACCATGCCCAGCCAAGCATAGTATTCCTTAGTATTCCTAGAATGAGTTGGATTCAGACATTTAAAACATAATTGAATTTGTAAAAAACTAATATATACACTTTTAAAAGGAGTTTGACTGCTATGTAAGTTAGATACTGATCTAACTTGTTGGAGGGTGAAGTTACAACAGCTAGTAAAGTAAGTAAACACTACTAAACATTGAGTAAACTGAATGTCAACTTCATCAGTAGAGGTTTACAGGATAAACAAAGTCATTTCTGATGTTTATCGACCATATAGAACTAGAAAATAAAACAATTTCAGTAGTTGTGGGGCCAGAGAAGAAGCATATTGTTTTTTAGGGCCTCCGAGGTGTAGCCAAAAATACAAAGCCCAGGTATCTTTGAATGCAACTTCCAGTGCTTCTTTTCTTTTTTTTTTTTTTTGAGTTGGTGTCTCATTCTGTCACCCAGGCTGGAGTACAGTGACATAATCAAGGCTTACTACAGCCTTGACCTCCTGGTTGCAAGAAATCCTCCTGCCTCAGCCTACCAAGTAGCTGGGACTACAGGCACATACCATCATGCCCAGTCAAGTGTTTGTTTTCTTTTTTGTAGAGACAAGGTCTTGCTGTATTGCCCAGGCTGGTCTCAAACTCCTGGGCTCAAGAAATCCTCTCACCTTAGCCTCCCAAAGTGCTGGGATTATAGGTGTGAGCACTGCATCCACACCCAGTGCTTCTTTTCTTATTGAGACACCCTAGGAGGGACATCTAAGCAACAGTGTAATCCCACACTGGTCCATGTGTACCCTAGACTTTGTATGATACTAGTCCTCTGACCCCAAATCCCCACAGAGCCCGACTATCTCCTGCCCGGCACAGCACCTCCCAAGAACTGCCTCTGCTCTGAAGACACGCTTGGCTCTTCTGCGTCCAGTGCTCATGGGCTTCACTTCCTGAACTGCCCGATGTTACCTGCTTATCCCTCCACCTCACTGCGTTCTCTGGATCCCATTCACCTCTAGCCCGGCTGCCCTTAGATGGTTATTTTGTTCTGCTCCTTCAGCTCCCCTCTGGGACAGGCAGAGTGGAATTGTGCTTCCAATTCTGCCACTTTCTAATTCCTGTCATCTTACCCTCCCAAGGCCTCACTTTTCTCATCTGCAATAATCATGTAACTTCTGATATGTTACTGTGAAGACTAAAGGAGATACAGGATAGGGAGTGCTCAGCAAAGTACCTGGAACATAGTAAGCACTCAATAAGTGCTAGCTGTAATTACTGTTATTTAGCTTTCCCAAGATGGCCATTGTCTCAGCCTTTCTTATTTGTTTGTTTATTTAGAGTTGGGGTCTTACCCCAACTGGACTGTCACACAGGCTGGAGTGCAGTGGCACGATCACAGTTGACAGCAGCCTCTACCTTCTGGCATAAGCAAGTCTTCTGCCTCAGTCTCTTGAGTAGCTAGGACTACAGGTGCATGCCACCACTCCTGGTTATTTTTATTTTATTTTTTTTATGTTTTGTAGAGATGGTGTATCACTGTGTTGCCTAGGCTGATCTTGAATTCCTGGACTCAAGCAATCATCCTGCCTCGGCCTCCCCAAGTGCCAGGGTTATAGGCGTGAGCCACTGCATCCAGCCTCAGTCATTGTCTCTGCTGTTTAGCTTCACACATTCACAGTTTGCTTTGGTAGAATTCTCTTCAGGGCAGTCTAGCACCGAGTCTTCTTCCTCCCACCTTCCACCTCTTCATTCCCATCTTGTCTTTGTAGATGAGGCCAGACACAGAGTTTCTTACAGCAACTGGAGCAACCATAACAGTTCTCATCTCCGTGTGAATGAAGCAGAAGAGGTAGGTCTTACACTATGACTTTATTATTACGAATGCCAAATTTTGTCAAATCAAGAAGCACATTTTGAGAGTTTTAATCTGTCAAATTCAAGACGATCTAATGTTGATCTTCCCAAGACTATCACCCAAGAAATTATCAAAATGGGCCAGGTGCAGTGGCTAACCCCTATAATCCCAGCCCCTTGGGAGGCCAAGGCAGGAGAATTGCCTCTCACCTCAGCCTCCCAAAGTGCTGGGATTATAGGCATGAGTGACCATGTTCGACCAAGACCTCGTCTTTATAAAAAATTAAAATTAAAAAATTAGTCAGGCATAGTGGCGGGTGCCTGTAGTCTCAGCTACTTGGGAACCTGAGGCAGAAGGATCGCCTGAGCCCAGGAGGTCAAGGCTGCAGGGAGCCCTGATTGTGCCACTGCACTCCAGTCTTGGTGACAGAGTGACTCTGGCTCAAAAAAAGAAAAGAAAAGAAGAAAGTCTCAAAATGGGCACATTGAAGTATTTGTAATGCTTTCAGCTGACTGTTGATTCCATTTATGAAATTTAAATTTGAATAATAACCCATGGAACTGAAGAAAAGCATGCCTTCTCTAATTCTACATATTCATCTAATGTTTAGTCTTAGTTCAGATGGTAATTGGGAGAGATTTGATTATGACTTGGAGTTGATCCATCACACACTTTTCTCTGAGAAGAATAGCATGCTTTCATTCAGGGCCCATTTGTTCACTTTGAAATCGAATGCGAGCCTCTCTGTATGTCATTACCAGAAAAAGATACTGACATTGACCACCAAGTATTCTTGTTAAGCACAGGGTCTGTGTGGCAGTTTTAAAATCATTCAACATTCCACCTCTTGAGAGGTTGCATTTATGTCCCTTTTAACTTGAATCTGAGCAGGCCTGGACAACAGATTATGGTGAAAATGACTGTGTGGTTTTTGAGCAGGGTTGGGACTAGTAAGACTCAAGAGTGGTGCCTAGGGTGCAAAATGTAGGGAGATACTCACTACCAAGGTTGTGTAAGTGCAGGTATTCATGTGTGATCCCAAAATCTTCATGCTGTGCCCATGCACACATTCATCCACATGCCTTTGTCCCAGACTTCCTAGTCTCCGATCATGCAGACCTTTTTCTTGGAAGTCTCTGACCAAATAGCCACCACCTGGGAATCTGAATACATTCTTACCTTGAAATGCTTCTCCTTCCACACACACTGGATGACCAGGTATACTGCTCTCTGGACCACCCACTGGAAGATTTCTCCTTTCAACTGTCTTTCAAGGTCACCTCTTAAAATGCCCACAAATAAAACTGATCCATTTGTAAACCAAACTTGGGCAGTTCTTTTAGCTGATCAAGTGGGAACCCCCCAACCACCTGCCTCCACCATATGGCCATAGATACAACCCAGGGCAACTATGGTGAATGACATGGGGCTCTAGGCTACCTGGTCCAAGCTGCTCAGGTCCTGTTTTGGCCCAATCCTAAATGAACCATTGTCAACTGATGATGCTTTACCGTGCCTGTCTGACTTTATGACTTAGTGTATGTAATAAATCTAGCTCAGAGTTAGTGGTTCCAGAATCATGATCACTTGATGTCTCATGGACAAGTGTTCTATCCCTACCAGTAGCACACCAAGAACTTTTTCTCAAAGGGAACGCCATGTTCTGATGGTATGAACTTACTCCAGAATCCCAGAAGTCTGCATTGGTGACTCTTTCTGAAGCTTGTCATGAACTTCCTACTGCATTTTCCCCCACCTATGACACCTCCAACCACATAAGATCTGGAGGATCATGTGGCCCCAGTGGCAGAGTTGATTGCAGTGAAGCCTGCACTTTTCTGCCCTGGAATCTATTAAAAAACCAGAAGCTTTTGGTGTCACCGAGTATGCTCGCTGGAGCAACATTCCTAGTTATATACCGTGTTGCTGGCAAAACCCAAAGGGGGAAGAACCAGGAGCTGTGCTTTCTCTTTTCCGTAGGGGATGCAAAATGCAGCAATTCCTTTTACCCTGGTTTCATGGATTTTCTCTATTCTTCTTTTGCCTCCTCCATAAAGGAAAAGGTTGAATGTAATGAACTTGCCACCAGGTAGCTGGTGTGTCCCCTCAGGAACTTTGCAAGGGCCCCTACTGCTGGCAAGTAAACACTGAACAGTGGCAGTAGCCATATCAACCTATAGTGGAGCCCATGAGCAGCTTCTATTCCAGTTGCCATGACTACTTTGGGCATGGACTCGCTGAGTAAGCACTGGAGCATCTGACAGCCACAGAATGCGTCAGCCCATCATTTTGACTTTTTGATAGCCTTCTCTGCAGTGGCGTACACAAATATCCTCACACTCAGGCCCACTTCAAGCTGTCTATTCTTACACCATTTTCCAGGCCTCCTGCCACCAATCTTTCCATCCTGCTCTTTCCAATTCTCTGACCATCTATCCCCTGTCTATGAATTAGTGTCTATTTTCAGTCCTGACAGGGTGAATAACCATATGTACAAGGTGTGACAATTAAGTTCGTGAACTCATCCTAGAAAACAATGCTACATATCGCATTGCTGAATATCACTATGGTCACCTTCGAAGTCCTCCTCTTGGGAAGCTATGCACTGATGCCAGTGCCTAGTCTGCTCGTAATAGCAGTTTTGGAACTCTTTTTCTGGAATGGCCATCAGAGATGTCATCATATACCCTTGATGTCCTGAATGTTATCAAAATGTCTTCCTTTCACTATTTCCTTTATCTTCTGGTAAAGAAAAAAGTCATTGGGGTCACTGGGAGCCAGAGCAAATGAGTAGGGAGGGTGTTTCAATACAGTTATTTGTTTACTGGCTAAATACTCCCTCATAGACAGCGCTTTGTGAGCTGGTGCATTGTCACAGTGCAAGAGCTCCTTCGGGACCATCTTTGCACATACCTTTCTCATGCAAAGATTTTTAGCTAGGATTTTCCTGTTTTTCTATCAATGTTTATTTGTTCTGCTGTGCTTCTCACAGTCAGCTGACAATTTTGATGCACAATTCAATGAATTTTTGCAATGTTTTCTTTCATCAGTTCTGCTTGTTACTGGCCATCCTGACCTCTCTTCATCAGTGATGCTTTCTCTCCCCTCAGAAAAACATTTGGACGTTGCCATTTTCTTCATGACCTTAGCCCCCAAAACTTGGACTAACATGTCCCTGATTTCACTTCCACTCTTGCCAAGTTTAACAAGAAATTTAATGTCTGTTCATTGCTCTAATTCAAGCTCCGTCATTTTTGCAATGGCACACAAAAACAATCAACAATAATGAACGCCACTCAGCAAGACACCACCACACATTGACACGAACACAGCTGAGACACTGGTATACCAAGGTTATGAAACCTTACTGAGTTGTTTGTACAATGCTGCCAACATAAACACACAGTGGCAAATTCACGAACTTAACCGTCAGACTTCATACTTCTCTCGACATTGCCCACTGGAGGGATTTCCCTTTACTACTGTCTTATAGGCACCTGGTTTGGGCACTAGTGTGCAGCAGCCCACTTCTGGTTAATGCAGGCATGCTGTATAGAACCATTTGTAAACTAAGTCTAAGTTTTTCCTCCTTCAGTCAGCTGATCATAAGAAACTCCCATGATGCCACGGGTTTGTACTGAGGAAGAGGAGGCAGTGCCCCAGGACTAGGTGCTGTCTGAACCTAAGGCACTGCTCATGCAACTTACTTGTGTCTTGGTCATCTTCTTGAGTCCTGCCTCTTATTTATCATTTTCACGTGATGTTGGATTGCTGCTGAGCATGCTCTCAGCTTAGAACTTGCGGGACCAGTTACCTCTACCAGGACCCAATAGCAAGCAAGAAACCCTTTCATGGAAAGAGAATTGTTATCTGAAAAAGAGAGCACAGCTTTGCTCCCAAATCCTGGGAGTTGGCATTGTGATTCTGTCGGAACGTGCCAGAAGCAAATATCCCTACTTGCCATGGGTACTTTGAGTATTGCTGGATCTGTCAGACTATATGACTAGAAATTGCTATAGAACCTTCACTTGCTTTGGGCCCCATTCAAAACTGGCGGCCACTGGGCCATTCAGTAAATGACTTGTAGTAGTACACAAAAATAAGGTGCACAATTCCTTTAAAATTCAAAAAAGCCCTGGAATTTTCATGAGGTTTATCTCCTATTCCATAGCATGCATGTGCTTAGTGAAGGCATCTGTGGTACTTGCTACCTTCTGCTCTGCAGATCTAATAATCAATGTAATCAATTAACAGAGTATCTTTTTTTTTTTTTTTTTGAGTTGGAGTCTCACTCTGTCGTTCAGACTGGAGTGCAGTAGCTGCTCCCAGCCACCGCAGCCTCGACCTGCTGGGTTCCGGCGATCCTTCCGCCTCAGCCTTCCAAGTAGGTGGAACTACAGGCGTGCGCTACCACGCCCGGCTAATTTTTTTTGGATTTATTGTAGAGATGAGGTCTTGCCAAGTTGCCCAGACGGGTCTCGAACCCGCGGGCTCAGGCAATCCACTCACCTCAGCCTCCCAAGGCACAGGATTACAGGCTGAGTCACCGAGCCCGGCTAACAGAGTATCTTAATGTCATCAATTAATGGGGCATCATAATGCTACATGGAATGGCAGGATGATCAAGTTATCTTCAACCTAGATTATTGCAGAAAACAAGAGAATTGATATAACCCTTAGGCAAATTCTTCTCAATTGAAGGTAAACTGGTGCTAGTGGGTCCTGTAAATTGATTTAGAGAACAAAGAACTCACCAGATCAATACTTATGTATCAGGAGCCAGGATCTTTGATAATTTGCGCCAATATATATTTCAAATTGGGAAAAACAGCTGCCAGAAAACACCTGATTAATTTTTTTTTTGGGGGGGGGTGGAGTCTCACTCTGTTGCCCAGACTGGAGTGCAGTGGCCACTCCCGGCCACCGCAGCCTCGACCTGCTGGACTCCGGCGATCCTTCCGCCTCAGCCTTCCAAGTAGCTGGAACTGCAGGCGTGCGCTACCACACCCAGCTAATTTTTTTTATTTATTGTAGAGATGAGGTCTCGCCAAGTTGCCCAGGCGGGTCTCGAACCCAAAGGCTCAGGCAATTCACTCACTTTGGCCTCCCAAAGCGCAGGATTACAGGCTGAGCCACCGAGCCCGGCCAACACCTGATTAATTTATGATAATCTGCTGCCATTCTCCAAAATGTACCTACCTTCTGCACTGTCCAAACAGATGAGGTAAGTGGGGCTGTGATGGTAAACACTGCCTTGGTATTTTTCAAGTCTTTGGTAGTGTCACTAAAGTTGACAATTGCCCCCAAGGATGCAGTATTGGTTTTGGTTTAATATTCTGATCAGTAGAGGATGAACCAAGATGCCCTACTTAGCTGTTCCTACCATAACAGTTGAAATATCATGAGTCAGGAAGCCAATGTGAATATTCTGTCAGTTGCCTAGCATGTCTATTGCAAGTATCCATCCAGGAATTTGGGAAATAGCCATACAGAGGGTCCATGGACTTGCTGGATCACAGTGGGATGGGCTTGGGACAGATGTCATTTATTATCTGACCTCTGTAAGTCTCCCTGCTGGATTTTGGGTCCCCAGGGATTAGCATCACGTTACAGCCTATATTAATTTCCTAGAGCTACCATAACTGATGACCACACACGTGGTGGTTTAAACAACAGAAATGTATTCTCGCAAAGTTCTGGAGGCCAGAAGTCTAAAATTAAGGTGTTGGCAGGGCTACTCTCCCTCCAAATGTTGTAGGGGAAGCTCCTTCCAGCTTCCGCTGGCTCCTGGTAGCTCTTGGCAGCTCCTGACACTGCTTGGCTTATGGCTGTGTAACTCTAAACTTCGCCTCCGTCTTCACATGGCCTTCTTCCCTTAGTCTCTGTCTCTTAAAAGGACATTGCCATTGGTTATAGGTCTCACTCCACTCCACTATGATCTCATCTGGACCCTTACCTTATAATTATATCTGAAAAGACCCTGTTTCCAAACAGGTCCCAAGTGAACACAGATTCGAAGGGACATTATTCAACCCACTACACAGCCAGTGTCTCATAGCTCCATACGAATATGTTTGTTTTTCCTTTTTCTCATGTGCAAGCAGTCTAGTAAATGAACGTAGATCTTTGTGGAAGGCTTGTAGGAAGATTTACAGTATCTTTTTGCTACAGGGTTGTAGTGTTCTTCAAAATGGCCTAATCTAGCCGGGCTCGGTGGCTCAGCCTGTAATCCCGCACCTTAGGAGGCTGAGGTGAGTGGATTGCCTGAGCCCGCGAGTTCGAGACCCGCCTGGGCAGGCGAAACCTCATCTCTACAATAAATCAAAAAAATTAGCCAGGCGTGGTAGTGCACGCCTGTAGTTCCGGCTACTCGGAAGGCTGAGGTGGAAGGATCGCCGGAGCCCAGCAGGTCGAGGCTGCGGTGGCCGGGAGCAGCCATTGCACTCCAGTCTGGGCGACGGAGTGAGACGCCAACTCAAAAAAAAAAAAAAAAATGCCTAATCTTCCCTTCACTCAAGGGGCTATGAGTCTATGAATTGGCCTAGATACAGGAACTGATTGACGGAGTATAGCAAATTAATACTAAATTACTGTAGCATACATCTAAGTGACCTTGAAAATAATTTTTTTTTTTGAGTTGTAGTCTCACTCTGTCACCCAGGCTGGAGTGCAGTGACACACTCACAGTCACCCCAGTGTTGACCTACTGGACTCCAGCGATCCTTCCACCTCAGCCTTCCAAATAACTTG
>CAUYQG010083610.1:0-13141 GCA_963574415.1 Tarsius wallacei
GCGCGCCTGTAGTTCCAGCTACTTGGAAGGCTGAGGCGGAAGGATCGCCGGAGCCCAGCAGGTCGAGGCTGCGGTGGCCGGGAGCGGCCACTGCACTCCAGTCTGGGCGACAGAGTGAGACTCCAACTCAAAAAAAACAAAGAAATAGGCAAGAAAGTGGATTGTCTTCTAGAGTTACCAGAAAGGAATACAGACAGCCCTGTCGACTCCTTAATTTTAGCACAGCGAGACCCGTTTCAGATTTTTGACATCCAGAACTGTGAAATCATATATTTGTACTGATTTTAAGTCACTAAATGTGTGGCAACTTGTTATAGTAACAGGCAAAAATTCCTATTTTTTGTACTCATAAGACAAACACTTAAGATAGACCCTCAAAAGTTATAGAACTCAGGTTCCCTGATGTTTGTAGTACAAAAATCATTCCATGAACAATTAGTATGCTTTACGCTTTTTATTATATTAATTAACACATTTCTGTCAACAAAATGCCATTTTATACCTTCTTCTTTGCTGATTTGTGTGACAAATCTGTTAGTAAAATATTTATAATTTCAGAAAATGTCAAAGTATAATAACACTTTGTTTATGTGGCATTGCCTTCCATACTTTTCTAAACAATCAAATTCAATCTCCTTTGGTGTATGTGTACCTGGGTGTTTATTTTAATAACAAAGTTTTCAGTAAAATTTTCTATAATTTTTCTCACTTTTTCATATTTTTTGAAGCACAGCAATTTGTGTATGTAACAACATTTTTCTAATAAGTGAGTCATTTATTACAAGCATGCAGTGAGTCATTTATTACAAGCATGAAGTATATGCCATGCTAAAATATTCTCATGTTGTCATTTTCAGCCTCTAATAAAAGATGGGGCAATTTATGTCTATTAAAAGTAGTTTTAATTAATTAATAGGTTATTCTAAACACATTCTCTAACAATGAGTCCATCAGTAGAAGGTAAAACAGAGTGAGTGATAAAAAAGAACAAAGGCAATAAGATGGCTTAAGAGGTTGTAGCAGTAAATAAAATATTGCATAATTTTTGCATGAACAAAGTTAATGATCATGAAAATGGAGAGCAAATAATTGATGTAAAAGACATTGACAGAAAGAATTAAAAATAATTTGAAGTTTCACTGAAAGTAACAAAGAAAAAAAATCACACCTAAAACAGAATTTCTGCCTGAGTGATATTGTGGATGTTGGTAACATTCACTATGATGAGAAATATTTTTTTTTAAGTGTATAAAAGGACAAAAGTTTTATAAAGAGATATTTTGAATTTGAAATGCCAGAGGGACAACCAAATGGGGATATATATTTGGAGCTAAATGTAAGGTATAGCATTTGGAGAGTAATATTTGGAGATCATTGCCAAATTATATATGATAAAGGCATTGATGTATATTAAATAATATATTACAAGATGAAAGCCAAGAATGAAGTTGTAGGGACATAAATACTTAATATGTGGGTTGAGTAGAACTTAAGAGTTAAATACTATAAAGGATCTGAAATTTTATCCTACTTAACAAGCTAACAAAGCACTATTCACAATAGCAAAAACATGGAACCAACTGTGCTGCCCATTTAAACTGGACTGAATAAAAAATGTGGTACATATACACGATGGAATATTATGCAGCCATAAACAAGGGCAAACATATGGACTTCACAGCAACTTGGATGGATTAAGTGTCTATAATACTCAGCGATCTATCACAGAAACAAAGAACAGAGTACCACATGTTCTCATTCATAAATGGACAGTTAATATTTAACACAATACTATAAGAAAGGGATTGGCAGTACCAGGATACTGCCAAGGGAGGGGGGGAACACAACATCAATAAGGGTACCTGATTTCAAACCAGGCAAAGTGGGGACCAAAGGGAGGCTCACATTTTACCTGTAGAATGACTACCTGTTTACTTAATCCTGAATTGTACTCAACATCTTAAAAAAAAAAGCTAACATATTAGTCTGCCACAGTTTAATTAATGCCCTAAAAAGACATGAGACTCCTGTGTCAGAGACACTTGTGACAATAGCTATAGCCAAAGCATAAGGATTGGCATCGATTGCTCTAGCTCTAGTTCCCAAAAAGTCATGCAAAGTTTGCACATACAATGGGTGCATTATAGGAGAAGAATCCTGAGTTTAGGAGATTTAAATCTTTTATGCTGGGCGTGGTGGCTCACACCTATCATCCCAGCACTTTGGGAGGCTGAGGTGAGAGCATTGCCTTGAGCCCACTGGTTCAAGACCAGTCTGGGCAACTTGGAGAGACCTCATCTCTACAATAAATAAAAAAATTAGCCGATGTGATGGTGCATGCCTGTAGTCCCTGCTACTTGGAAGGCTGAGGTGGAGGGATGACCTGAGTCCAGTAGGTCGAGGCCGCGGTGGTCGTGAGCATGTCACTGTACTCCAACCTGGGAGACAAAGTGAGACACCAAATCAAAAAAATAAAAAATCTTTTATAATGTCCAGTAAGCACATCTTTCTTATGAATCCAAGGGAGAAACTCCCCATGTTCAAATGCTTTAAGAAAATCTGTTCTCTGCTGCAAAGGAAGACACCATATCTTCCAATGTTTTCACCACACATTCTTTGAAAGATAGAATGGAACAAAAGAAGTCAGATTTTCTGTTCATGAGATAGACAGAAACATAAAATACTCATAGAAAATTATATCCCAACAAAGATAGATTCCATCAAGGAATGATCACAAAGATAGAGAAACAAAGAGGAAGGAGAAATATGGAAATTGAAGTAGAATGAATTTTGTAGGAAAGAGTGTATTAACAACAATAAATTTTACATAAATTTCAAGCATAATGTGAGCTGTAAACAGTTTATATATTTGGAACCAGGAGTAGAATCACTGGGCTGTAAAGCACACTTATGAGGGGTACCCAAAAAACCTCATAATTTATTTATAAACAACTGTGTATTTATTCTTATATATTTAAACTTTGGTTATTTTCAAAGTACTCTCTGGTACAAAACACCTATCAAGATGCTTTTTCCACTACTCAAAACACTTTTTGAACTCATCACATTTGATAGTGCTTCTGCCATTTTTTGTTTCACCTATTCCACTTGGCAAAATGTTTCCCTTTGAGGACTTTTTTTCATCTGAGGAAACTAAACAAAAAGTTGCTCAAAGCGATATCTGGTGAATGAGGGTTAGGTAAAGGGATTATGCAGTTTTTAATCAAAAACTGCTGAACACTAATCACCCATCATTAAATGGGCAAACATACTGAAAGAACCTCCAAAAAAAAAAATACACTGAAGCTGAATGCAGTCTCTCACAACAATGCTAGCTGGTACACTAATGCTGATGCATTCCTAAAACACCTCACAAAGGAAATCTGTGCTACAAGTGACACAGTCTCCAAAAAATTAATTCCAGATTCTTTTGGGCCCCTCTTTGTATGTTCAACTTTAAAAAATATTGCCAAATGATGTGCCAAAATGGATATCAACAATTTATATTCTCGCCATTACATATGAGAATTAGAGACAATCCATATCTTTGCCAACACCTAATATTGTCATTATTTTTATTTTTAGCATTCTTGGTTGTTTTTGGTGCATATCATTGTGGCTTTTATGCAAATTTCCTAGATGGCTAATGGAACTGAGCATTTTTGTTATATTTATTGGCCATTTAATATCTCCTTTTTCGAAATTTCTATTCAAATCATTTTTGTCTCTTTTTCTATCGGGTTTTCGTATGCAGTTTTAAAGTTTTTAATTTGTTCTGAAAATGAATTTTATATTGAATATATTTAATAATAATACATGCTACTTCTCTATAGTTTTAATTTTCATATTTTAAGACATGCAAAAGAAAGAAAATCTCTTATTTTTAATGTAGTACATGAATTGGTTCATTTTGGCTAATATTTTGTGTACTATTTAAGTAATCTTTGCTTTCCTTAAAGTTATACAGGTACATTTCTATATTTTCTTTTTTTTTTTTCATTTTAAATTTAAGTGTACAGTCTAGTTAAAATTTGTGTGTATGTTGCAAGGTAGAAGAAAAATTTTGTTTTTTTTCTGTATGGTCATTGCTATACTAATATTAAATTTATCACGGTAATCTTTCTGAGTTCTTATATTCATATTTATGTTGTGTATAATAATGAGTTTTATTTTTTTCTCACTACTATGACTAAGAGCTTCCAGGATAATGCTGAACTGAAGTGAGAATAATGAACATCTTTATCTCATGTTCATTCTTAAGAGGGAAAATGTGAGAACTTAATATTTTACCCATTTAATCTTGTATTTTCAGCAGATTTTTAATACTCTTTGTTAGATTAAAGAAATTATTTATATTCTTCACTTACCAATAGTTTTTATCATGAATGATTGTGATTTTTCCCAAATCCTTATTCTGTATTTATGAAGATGATTTATGAAGATGATTTTCTATTTTAATCTTTATTAATTTGATGAAGTTTATTGTTTGTCATCTAAATGTTAAATCTACCATGCATGATGAAATAATTCCATCTTGTTTATGATGTACTATACTTTTCAGAAAATCACTATATTCAGTTTATATTTTTAGAATGTTTGCATTTATATTTATAAAAGTGATTACTCTCTAAATTTCCCCTCCTATCATGTTTTTCACAGAGTTATGCTGATCTCATAAAATTAATTGTTCTCTCTCTTTCTACCCCCTTTGTCTGTCTGTCATTGTTTTTCTGAATAAGTTGTGTACAATTGATGCTATTTTTTTATTAAAAATTTTGAAGAATTTACAAGTAAATGCATCTCGCCCTGAAGATTTTTTTGGAGAGAAGAGTTTTTTGTTAATTTACTATCTTTAAGATATACAGGACTATTTATCTATTTTTACTTTATCTTATGCTAATTTTGGCATTTTGTGTTTCCAGAAATTATTCAATTTTGTGCAAAATTTCACATTTATTTCAAAAATAGTTTATTATAGTTTTCAAATTCTTTATAACATCTATAAATATGTAGTGATGACATTTGTTGAGCCCTTTCATTTTAAATGTGTGGCTTTATTTATTTATTATTTTAGTTTTGATCATTTTTGCTAACTATCTGTTAAATTATTCACTTTGGGCTTTGTTAATCATTTCTTTTTTATTTTGTATTTCATTGATATCCTTATATTTTCATCCTTCTACATTCTTGTTATGCAATAAAATATTCTTTTACTCACTTTTTGGGATGACTATTGGTTATTTATTCTACCTTCTTTTCTAATATATACATTTGTGGATATACATTTTTATTTTTGCATAGATTTGCTGCATACCACAAGTTTTTATATGCTGTACATTCATTATGGTTTTGATCAAAACTTTAAAAAATTTTAGCGTTTTTTTCTTTGATAAATTGGTTTGAAGTATTTTTCTTAAGCTGGGCATGGTGGCTTACACTTGTAATTTCAGCACTTTGGTAGATTAAGGTGGAAGAATCATTTGAAACTAAGAGTTTCAGACAAGCCTGTGCAACATAGACTTTGTTTCCAAAAAAATAAAATATATTGCTTAATTTTAGACTTAATTTCCCTCTTTTCAGAAAATATACTCTGAATTATTTCAGTGCTTTGAAATTTGTTTATATTTGTTTTATCGCCTAACATGTGATCAGCAGGGGTAAATTTTAACTTGCATTTGAAAAAAATAGCTATTCAACAGTTGGTTACAATGTACTAAATATGTAAAACGGGTCAGTTTTGTGAATTTTGCTAATAAAATTATCTGAAAATTTTTTTGTTTTTTCTCTTTTTCCCAGCAGTCTGTTGTTCTGAGTCTGGTGTGTGAAATTATCCCATTGTGATGATGGATTTATGTATTTTCATTTTTATTCAATAAAAATATGAGGCAGGAACCACATAAAAACAGAACTATTCTTTTGAAGGGCAGGCCTCTTGTAGTACAGTCTTCTCCTGCAAGGTACGTGTTCTAGGAAGCAATCAGCATGAGTGTACCAGCTAGTGTTGCTGTGAGAGACTGCCTTCAGCTTCAAAGAAATTTTTTTGGAGATTTTTTTCCAATGCCCATTTCATGATGGATGATTTATGAGTGCACCTGTTCACAATACTCTGAGTGATCAGCCATTTTTGACCAAACATGGCATGTTCCCTCCCTATTCACCTGATAATGCCCTTAGTGACTTGTTTTTGTTTTCCTGAATGAAAAAATCCTCAAAGGGAAATGCTTTGCTGATGTGGAACAAAAAACAGCAGAAGCACTAAACGGTATCAAAGTTGACAAGTTCAAAAACTGTTTTGAGCACTGGAAAAAATGTCTTAATAGGTGTATTGCTCCACCTCCCAACCACCTTAGTTACCTGCTCCCATCAAGGGGAAGGATTAAAAGAATTCAACCACTAGCAGTCAGTCGCCATTGCCTTACTAGACTCTGGTGTGGCCGTGTGCTCTTTGAGCTATGGCCATGCCATGTTTCCTAAGCTTTGACCCCCTCTCCTCCCTTGAGGAGGTGAATCTCCTCTCTTTCTCTCTCTCTCCTCTTCTAATTTACTTTCCGGATAAACTATATTTTCTAATCTAAAAAAAAATAGGTATATTGCATCAGAGACTACTTTGAAGATGACTGAAGTTTAAACATGTAAGAAAAATATACAATTTTTACACATAAATTCCAGGGTTTTTTTAGTCCTCATATACTTTTATATTTTGAGCTCTGTTATTTGGTACATACAAATTAAAATTGTTACATCTTCCCAGTGGATTGACCCTCTGCATTGAATGACAAATTCAAAATTAGTAGCAATATAAGTAAGGGTGTAGATCAATAGGAACCTTAATATATAGACAGTGGAAGTTTAAATTTGTATAATCACCTTGAAAAGCTGTTTAGCATTATCTACCAAACTTAAATAGATGCATAGCCAATAACCATTTTATTCCATTCCTATGTATATATCCAAAAGAAATTTGTAGTTATGTAAATGAAAATACATGTGAAACAATTTTCATTGCAACACTATTTATGTTGCTCAAACTACAAACAAATGTGCTTTGAAAATTATATATTTGGTACAAATTTAAAATATTACTTTATAATAATTTCATTACAAGCAAGAACTACAAAGAGCAAAGCAAATTCATCTTTGTCAAAGCAACTTATATTTTTTATGTGCTTCACATATGTTATCCCATTTAATACATGCAACAGTTTTGAGCATTAAGTGTTTAACATTAACAATATACAGATCAAAAGTCAATTTATGCACAGTTAAAATTATTTGTGTAATGTCACATAGTGCTGCAGCTGGTCTTTCTTGTTCCACAGTCCTCATTCAATAGTATTATGGAAAAGTCATGCTGGCTCCCAGAAAATATAATGTAGCCCCTTGAAGAAATCCCATACAATTTTAAACACTTTGTGTCATTTTATACATTATTTTGAGCAACATTTTAAATACAAATCACTTTGCTATAATGTCACAGAGGTATATAATATTACAATTTTAACTATGGCGAATTGTTTGTCCTGAGGTCAATTTCCCTTAAACATTTGAAATAGCATTGTTCTTCAAAATTCTATTTGCTAGATGAATGCACTTCCAAAAGGGTCAAGAAAAGGTTGCGATTACTCATCGCTGCATTTTTCTCTATGTTACCTAAGCTAACATTGCCCTGGTTACCTAGGATCTCCAGTGCATGTTAACAATATAGGAACAGCTAGTGGCACAAAACAGAAAAAAATAAAAATCTTACTCTGAACAAAACAAAAATAGTCAACATTATTATTTTTTAAGAGCATACTTTCTTTCCATTTACTAAATTGTCATTTAAAAAAAATACAAATCATCGATGGTTTTCTTATCATCTTATCTCATGCTACTAACAGCAAGGTTGATAGCCCAGCTATGTTTTCATACTTTTAGTAATTTTCTGACTTCAACTTATGTTTTCATTCAGTTGTCTTCAAATTTCCCAAAGTATATGCATACCATTCTTTCTAGTAATAAAATCTTACCATAAATGCATTGTTAGAATTTAAATTTGTAGGACCTACAAGTACAACTGAGCAAAGACCAAGTTTCAATATTAGCACATTAATAACAGTGCTTTCAAGCCGAGTTGGAGGGGGGGTGGTAGAGGGAGGTGTAATACACATATAATTATTTGGGATTTAAGTTCATTTTCTTCTCTTTTTTTTTCTTCTTATGTGCTTTATCCACTTGTTTTGTTCTGATAATTACTATGGGAATGTGGGTAACTTCAAGCACTTGGAATGTTTGATATATGAAAGCCAAGGGGAGTTAAAAGGTGATTGCTAGTTAATGGAAGTGCAAATGAAGCATGAGTCATTCAATTGAAGCTCAGCTTAAACTCATCTCTCACAGTGAACACATATATTATTTCTTGATTTTTTTGCAAATCACAAAATGCTTATTTTGCATAAGAGTAGTAGAAAAAGTCACTTTAAAGTGATTGGTAAATATGTATTTTAATTTAAAAAGCATCATTTCTGGGACATTTGTCATAAACAACTTTGTACTGTAACTACACAATTTTTAATAAAATGTTATATGAAATATTCCGTTAGTTAAGATGAAAGTACATATTGATTTTAATTTTACACTCCATCTCTGGAGCTATGGTCTTAAATTGATTGGTAATTGGTTGCATGACTGACAAGCTCAGACAAATTGCAATAAATGTTATTCTAAAAATAAACCTGGAGGTTGTTAATTTTTAGTGATTTTTTTCCCTGAGGGCCAGAAACTCTGCTAATCTTTTTTTAATAAAAATAACATATTTTGCAATGTTTAACACATTATATTAAATGGTGAAATGATTATTTATAAAGATGACACCTAATGTTTTTAATCTTGTACAATTTAAAAATAATCTTTAGCTTATTTAATTTTAATTTAGATGTTAAAATAAAAACAAAAATTTATTATGAATGAAATATTTTATAAAATTATTCAAACTGCTAAACTCACTTTTGTGTTCAGGAAGTGTGCTATTTTTGTTTTTTAAAATATCACCTACATCTATGGACATGAAAATAAGATACTAATAATTAAAATATCTTACCTGAGAATAAATATTTGCTAATAGAAATATAATTTTATTTTTTTCTAAAAAATAATATATACAATTTCCAAACCAAACAAAAAAGTGTTATGACTTTTCAAATAATGTTTTTCTAAATTTCTTCAATATTAGATTTATAGTACATATTTTCCATGTTATTGTTTAATGTAATATGTTTCTATGTTCTGTTTATTATTATATAATTCCACTAATAATTATTAGTATTTTTTACAGTAATCTATTAAAGTTCAGAATGACTATCTATATGTAAATCTCAATAGTCACAAACTATTTTAAAGAGGGGATTAAATATCATCATTCAGCCTCCTTAAACTATTATTGATAATCATGCAATTAATATTTAAAGTCTATTTGTAAAACTTTAGTCATTATCTGTAGTTTTTCCTTTAGATAAGGGTAGAGATTGTGGAGATTATTCAACTTAGTATCTTTCCACAGGTTTCTTTGTATAACTAGTAATAAATATAAAACACTCAATAAATTATTGACAAATTAGAGTACAATGTCCAAAGGGGTTGGTTAGCTTTTTCAAAGTTATACAACTAGTTAGTGTCTATATTAATTTTCTATTGCTGACATAATAACATAAACTTGCAAACTTAAAAGAACACAAATTTATTATCAAAGTTTCTTTAGATCAGAAGTCTAGGTGGACTCAGATGGGAAAATAAGATCTTATGAGGCCAAAATCAAGATGTTGGCAGAGTTGTATTTCTTTTTGAAAAACATGGGGTAAAATAAACTCTCAAGCTCATTTACTTTGCTGGACAAATTAAGGTCCTTGAGCATTATATTCCTAAACTTCCCATTTCCTCGTTGACTGTCAGTTCAGCCAAAATTTATCTCTAGACGTTCTTACAACTCTTCTCATTCCTGCCATTTGACTTTCTCCAGCAATGAAGGATCAAGTCCTTCATACATTTTTAAACTTTCTGACTTCTCTTTCAGTTGTGTCTCAGACACCAGGTAGAAAATATTATTTGTTTTTGGGTAATTAGGTTGGCTCAACCTGAATAATACAGAATAATTTTTCCTTGTTAATTACATCTGCAGAGTCACTTTTGCCATGTAATGCAAAATATTTGCAAGTTCTAGAGATCAGGACAATGACATCATTGAGGGTCGATTCTACCTACTACAGTATCAAAGTCATATGTATAACTCAATACCTTTCTCACTATCTTTCTATAAAAATTCAGTTTCTATTCACCTGAAAAATGAACAAGATAAGACAATTATCTGTTATAAAACAACCCATTTATAATTTAACTTCAGGATTTTCTGTGCTGTGTTTGTAATTTCTGGTGAATCTATAGTTATTTTCAAGTAACAACACAAACAAAGAAACACAAGAAAAGGGAAAAATATGTTTTAGGAAATGACTTGCTGCAGTTAGTGTTGTATAAATGCAACAATTTGTGGCCGTCCATGTAGAGTTACGATATGCAGATAGAGTAAACAGTTGGTATATTTGATATTTGTGTCATTTTTATCATTTACTAACCTTTTTTTTTTCCTTGGATGTATTTTGATTTCCTGCCATACATCTGTGTTGGTATATGAGGGTTTTTGGCTTTTGCATGTAGATGATCAGCTGAAAAGCTAAGACCCTAAAAAAGATGGTCAAATAGAAATGTGGATTGCACTCTGTTTATGGCTAACAAAAATCTTTCTCTCAGCTGTCTTTGGGTGATTCTGATAGAGAGACCTGCTAATGACTGTCCATATTGCCACAGCCCCTAGATGAAGGCATGGCAAGGATTCAAATGCTCCTGTACATTCCTGAACAACATTCCTGAGACTTCCCTTTTCTCCTATGCATTCCCAGTAAGTAGCTTCAGGGGATCCTTGACTTCCCTGTAGATGATGCCCAATCAACTGAAAGATGCAAATCCCCATTTACTCCCTTTTCCTGAGTAGTCATAAGTTTGACGTAAGCCTGTGATTTGTATAACTTTTGTACCAATATAATCGTAAGTTTTGTGATTTGTAGAACTTTTGTGTAATGTATTATGTCTTGGGCCTTGTAAATTCCCTTTACTCTATGACAAGCTTGATTAACACTTCTGCTGGGCCCTACTGACAAAAGCTGTAAGTTACCTCTGATACCTGACACCAGAAAGTTTGGACCAAAAAATGTCACTATAGGTAAATGCGGCTGAAACACAGGCTCTACACAATGCTCTGTGTCACATGACCAATGTATAGATTCTAACAACTCTGGACTTATAAAAGTGAACTGTAAAAGCCTGGAGGTTACACAGAGCCATTTTAGAAAGACTTTGAGTCTGGCTCTGTTCCCTGGATTCAAACTCAGAAATAAACTTCTTTCTACCAGTTCCCTGCCTCTTTGATTGATTGGTATCAAGGGAGAGCAGCCGAGTGTTACTTGAACCACAATAATTCTGGATCTTTTAAAAACTGCTCGCCACCTCTTTGGAGACAACTTGTGCTTTCGTGGTTAAGTCATAACCTTGATTAAGGCACCTGGGAGCTGTTTGAGCTAAAACCTGCTATTAAGAGATTTCAAAAAGGACTCAGAATAAAGGCACTATTTAACTTTTTTTGTGAGTTCTTCTGCTTCTTTATGGAATTTCAACAGTCATGGGTAGATTCTTCCCAAGTCTAAAGCTATGCTCTGTTTTTGCATTGTGCTACCTGATCTTCTGGCTTTTAAGAGTACAAGAGCCGGGTGCAGTGGCTCAAGCATGTAATCCCTACACTTTGGGAGGCCAAGGCAAGATAATTGCCTGAGCCCAGGGGTTTGAGACAAGCCTGGGAAACTTGACGAGATCTCGTCTCTGCAATATTTCAAAAATTAGTGGGTGTGGTAGTGCGCGCCTGTAATTCCGGCTATTTAGAAGGTGAAAGGGTCACTGGAGCCCAGCAGGTTGACACTAGGGTGGCCATGAGTGTGTCACTGCACTGCAGTCTGGGCGACAGAGTGAGACTCTGACTCAAAATAAAAAAAAAAAGAGTACAAGAAATTACTAATAATTGTGAGAAAATTTGACCATGGTGTATGGAATAGCTAAGACATGAGCTGATCATAGAGTGAGTTGATAGGCGACAGGTTGCCCTGTGGCCCCAGAGGAATGTTCTTGCAATGAGGTACATTGTGGAAGCATTGCACTGTCCCATCCTGTAACATTTTCCTATTTTGAAGACTTAGAACGGAGTGCAAAAATGGGATCTTGGATTTTTGAGAATCTGTGTTTTGCCTTTCAGCTGTGCCTGCTTCTTACATGTTTAAATTTTAGGCACTAAAATCTGCATACTTTCTTGGCCTTGTTACTTAAAGACCTCCACCCTAAAGCCAGTAATCTAATTCAAAAGCAAACTAAGTTAAAAAGCCAAAATACAACTTTCTGGCATTTAACTGACTATTCTAAAACATTTTTGTAAAATATACTTACATCTTTAAAAAAATTGCAATTTGCAGCCGGGCTCGGTGACTCAGCCTGTAATCCCGAGCTTTGGGAGGCTGAGGGGAGCAGATTGCCTGAGCCCGCGGCTTCGAGACCCACCTGGGCAACTTGGCGAGACCTCATCGCTACAATAAATAAAAAAATCAGCCGGGCATAGTGTTGTACTCAATAATCCAGAGAGATCACCACCAAGGAGCCAGCCCGATGCAAAAACACGAGGGTCTTTATTCAGGCTCGAACCTGGGCTCGCGTTTGAAACCGACAGCGGTTTCAGTGACAAACAAGCCCAGAGTCAAGTTATCACGCATCTTTTATACATAGTTTTGAGGGGGTGGGGTGGTTTTACAGACTTGTGCGTATAGGGTTGGATAAAAACTGTGTGACGTAGTTACAGAGATTTTGATTGGTTAATTCGAGTCTAATTCGCGCGGGCTCCCGTCTTTGTTACCTGTGATGGACAGGTAACTGCTATCAGAGCGAAACGTAGGCAAGCAGGTTTGAGATAACACAAAGCCTGTCTGCCAGGAGGGTGGCTGGCGCCACAGGGTCTACAGTAATCTAGGTAAAGGAATGTTTGGGAGGAGGCTTGTTACTTGCTCAGCATTTACATTCT
>CAUYQG010083611.1:0-10630 GCA_963574415.1 Tarsius wallacei
AAAAAAATATGAACCGGGTGTGGTGGCAAATGCCTGTAGTTCCGGCTACTTGGAAGGCTGAGGCGGAAGGATCGCGGAGCCCAGCAGGTCGAGGCTGTGGTGGCCGGGAGCGGCCGCTGCACTCCAGTCTGGGCGACAGAGTGAGACTCCAACTCAAAAAAACAAAAAAAGAAAAATGTCAGCAAGTATGTAGAGAAAAAATGTCTATAGTCAAGGTTACTGTTGTTATCAAGGTCACTGATTACTTCTTTGTTGCTAAATCCCGTGATGGATTTTCTTTTTTTTTTTTTTTTGAGTTGGCGTCTCACTCCGTCGCCCAGACTGGAGTGCAGCGGCCGCTCCCGGCCACCGCAGCCTCAACCTGCTGGGCTCCGGCGATCCTTCCGCCTCAGCCTTCCAAGTAGCTGGAACTACAGGCGCGCGCTACCACGCCCGGCTGATTTTTTTTGATTTATTGTAAAGATGAGGTTTCGCCTGCCCAGGCGGGTCTCGAACCCGCGGACTCGGGCAATCCACTCACCTCAGCCTCCCAAGGCGCGGGATTACAGGCTGAGCCACCGAGCCCGGCTTCATTATACAAAAATTTAAAAAAGAAAAGCCAAATGGCTTGTCTGAGAACTGAAACCAAAACTTACATTCAAGTGTTCTAACTCCTTCTCTCATGCTCTTTTGGTCAGAAAACGTTCTCTTAGAAGTTATTCAAGATCATGATTTGAGTGATGCCAGCAGAAATTGGATCTAAGAGTCATAGTCCAAAGAAACTTGACACAACCTAATGCAAATGTTGAATACAGTCACCCCTCCATAACTGCAGGTTTCACATCCGTGAATTCAACCCACTTCTGATTAAAAATACATGATAGTATTTAGTGGATACAGAACCTGTGGACACAGAGAGCCAACTTTTCATATCTGTGAGTTCCACAGAGACAGCTGTGGGACTTGGGCATCTGTGGATTGTGTTATCCACAGGATACTGGAATCAGGTCCCCCCAGATACGAAAGGATGACTGTATCCTTTCCAGACTTATATCCCTAGAATATTATGGTCTCCTTTCTTGGTTAGAGACCTGAGATTGCTGTGGTACTATAGGTAATTGTTCATTGTTCACATGCAATAGGAGATGTCAACCAACAAGACCAAAAAGAATGATCAGAAATAAACACATTGTAAAGCTCTTGGAAGTACCTATAACTCTCCAGCCAAGTACATGCTCTGTCTTTTTTATAGCATCACCATACAGAAATCTTTAGTGGCCCCTCCGATACAACCTAGTTTCTATTTGACCCTCCCAAATCATCCATCCTTTCCACTCTGCTTCTCTCTTGGGAAGTTGACCTGTATGGGTTATAGACAGGGACTTAATAACAGTTTGACTTACAATTTTTTTCATTTTGCAATAGTGTCAAAGGATACATACTCAGTAGAAAACATGGTTTGAATGTTGATGTTTTCCTGGACTGGTGATGTGCGGTAGGTTGCTCTCTTGTCACGCTGGGCAATGGCAGTAAGCCACAGCTACCAATCAATTATGAAGATAAACAACCATGAGATATTTGACACTTTGTTATAAAATAGGTTTTGTTCCAGATGATTTTGTTCGACTGTAGGCTAACGCAAGTGTTCTGTGTATATTAAAGCTAGGTTAGCCTAAGCTATGATATTCAGTAGGTTAGGTTAATAAATGCTTTTTCAACTCAAGTTATTTTCAACTTACTATGGGTTTTTCAGTATATAACCCCATTACAAGTTGAAGAGCAGCTGTATAATAGTGGGCATCATTGCCCTCTGGCTTGTTAGATTTGGTTAAAAAAGGGAAGCAATTCAATTTAAGACATTTGCCTCCAAAACTATCTTCTTGTGGGGATGCCTCAGGCTGGCTGCATTCTTCAACCAAAGGTCATTGTTCCTTTCCTTGTGTCCCTCTCTACAGACTCTTTCTTTTCTGTGTCCTGGAAATTGATCCAGCTTCTTTCCCTGTCATGCCTAATTGTTACCACTCCACAGAATTTTAAAAGATAGGTGAAGTTTATCTCTGTGCTTAACTTCTGGGGTCATATTTGTATATTGTTACCATTAAATATATTTGATTTTGCTCTTTAGAAATTTGAAAATATATGCAAGCTAAAATTCAACAGTGATCTTTGGATAACAATTATTTTCTTAATGTTGCATAAATTCAAACTATTATCAATATTTAGGATTAAAAAAATTAACTCAAGGACTCTGATGAAGCACTTAACAAAATCTTCAGGCTTTCAGGTAGCAGGATGGTTGATGGCTGGATTAGAGGCAGAGAGAGGTGGAGTCAAGGAGAGAGATCAGTGAAGACAGTGGCAGCAGTGTGATGTGTAGTGGGGTAGACTCAAAGTAAACATACTTCAGATAGCCATCCAGTTATTGATGACAAGATAAAATAAGATGAAAGAAAAAAAAAGTCATAACTTAAAACAAGTGCTCATGATTTCAGACTTCAAGATTTAAGTTCAAGTGATAATGTTAAAAAATGAAAGTTTATTCTTTATGAAAAGACTCTCAATGTGTTCTACCTTCATTGTGATCATTTTTGGAAAAAATCTTTCTCAGAAAGTAGAAAAAGAGAATTCCAAAATAAATGAGTCCAATAATTATGGATACAATATAAAGAACTTGCTCCCCATTGATTTCTAACAGACTATTTATTTGCACATGTTATTTGTTAGTTATTTAAACTGACCAAACTTTTTGTTGAATTAGGCAAAAGGGCCACCATTTATGTCTATTAAAGGTAATAAAAGAAATGAAAAATACATTTCGCCAACCTTTCAATTTACTGGGCTTTCTGAGTTCCAAATTTGGTTCAAAATTTGTCATCTAAGTTAAAATACAAAAGGGGAATCATTTCCAGATAGACTAAGACACAGATGTGGAATAGCATACATATATTGTGAACAAAAAATAATTATTAGAAACTATTTTTATGAGTTATGTACAAATAAATAAGAAACATATGGACTACATTTCCCTGAAAATACACCAAGGTTTGAAAATCTAAAAGAAAAAAATAGCCACCTTGGCAAAAAGCTGACAAGAGTTTGCCAAACCCCAACAGTTGGAAAAATAGCTTGAAACGTTTGAGGAACCCAAACATAGATGGGTTTGCCCTAGTTAGAAGGCCTTTTACGGTCAGATGAATGTGGGTAACAGTGGAGGAGGTAGGGTGGAAAAACAAATCATGAATAACACATGGTTTGGCATTTTTCCAGTCAATTTAGCGGAAATTCAGATTAAAATATTCCACAGAAGGTACCTGACTCAAATTTTCACACCAAACAAGCTCAAGAATTCCCTGCGTAGTTGAACCATTTTGAAATACATTTTAACAAGTTCGTAAATCCACACTGCCTGGCATCTAACCTTGCCAAACACAAATTATAGATTTAGTGACAATATTTCAAGAAGTTGAGAAGAAAACATAAGAATGGCAATATGCATAAAAATCTGCAAAGGAAGCAAGATTAAGACAGTTGGTGTTGTATCACAAGTAAAATTCTAAGCATGTAATTAAAAATTATGTTCATGGAGAAAAAAAATATCCACATGCTTAAGACAATTTACAAATATGGGCTAAGAACTCTTAGGTACATGCATATTTGCAAAACATAAACACAAAAGAGAAAAGTGGTGTATATTAGAGACCAATAACAATTGAAGAAACTATTGAAGAAACTGAGCACAAAACTAAGGCTTTTGAAAAATGCTGAGAACAGTACAAATTTATTATTCACTGAACAACTACTTAGATTCTGAGAAAAAAATCAAACAAAACAGATGAGGTACATAATTTATATATGTTTAATAGCAGGAATTCAAAATCTTAAATTTTATTTTCATTTTCTCTATCAAAAAAATAACGTCCAAATTGAGATCTGTTCATTTCATTAAAATGGAAGTCTCAAATTAGTGAAAAAAGATAGCAAAGGACATTAACTCTTTAATGTGCTTCAGTGTCTAGGCCTGCTGAGTTGTATTGTAAAGACCTGAACACTCAAATCACTTTATAAAAAAGATACCTGCACACGTATGTTTATCGCAGCATTGTTCACAATAACAAGAACCTGGAAGCAACCATGCTATCCATCAAAAGAAGACTGGATTAAAAAAATGTGGTACATATACACGATGGAATACTACGCAGCCATTAAAAAAGAACAAAATCATGAATTTCGCAGCAACCTGGATGGAACTAGAATCTATAGTAGTGAGTGAGCTCTCACAGAAACAAAGATCTGAATATCGCATGTTCTCACTCATATAGTGGACCTTGAACATCTATCATAATACTATAAGAAAAGGATTGACAGTGGTAGGAAACTATGGGAGGAGGGGGAAGGAGGGGAAGAGAGGTGGGATTAACGGCAGTCAATATCTGTCTGAGGACAGGGAGACACCCCTTATCAACAAGGGTGCCTGAACGATACATATTTGTATATCTAACCCTTAACTGTACCCCACAATTTTAAAATAAAAAATATGTTTATATAAAAAAAAAAAAAAGACCTGAACACTGCAGAGGATGAGCCAAATCCCTATAGGTAATTTATGAAAAAAGTGAAAACTGAAAGAGACTAATACATTATTTTAATCTTCACAGTGGTTAAGAGTATAGAGTGAGGAATTTCAGCTTTGATGGGGTGGTAAACTTATGTGGAGTCCTTACTTCAGTTATTCAATCAACAGTGATCTAGGTGTTGTGAATATATTTGTAAATGTAGTTATAGTCTATAACTAGGTACCTCTAAGTAAAGGAGATTTTCCTAGATAAGTGAGTGGACCCCTTTCAACTAATGTAAAGGGCTTAACAGCAGAATGGAGGCATTCCTAAAGAGGAGAAATTCTGTCTATAAACTACAGTTTCAGATTGTGCTTGAGAGTTCCTGTCTGTCTTTCTGATAAATTTGTCCTAAGGATTTTGGATTTACCTCACCTGCCCTCACAATTGCATAATCCAGTTTCTTGAAGTAAATTTCTTAATATGTCTATATCTTCATCTATATTTAAATCTGTATCTAAAGATAAATGATGATGAAGAACATAGATGATAGATAGACAGATAGATAGATAGATAGATAGATAGATAGATATAGACAGATAGATAGATATCCCATTCATTCTTTTTCTCAGGCAAAAATTGAACTGATGCAGATTTTAGTACCAGAAGGTGAGTATGGAGTGTCAATATAACAAATAAATAAATATGTAGAAGAGGCTTTGAAATTGGATAATGAGTAAAGGATAGATAAATTTTGAGATCCATGATAGCAAATACATAGACTGCCTTTAATGAACTACTGGTATAAATACAGATGTTAGAGAAATTTCTGATAAAGCTTAGGGGAAAAAATTAGTACAATATTATTGGAAAATGGAGGAAAGTTAATTCTTGATATACAGCGGTAGCTTGTTTTTCAAATTGTGCCCTAGCTATGTGGAAAACAAGACTTGTAAGTAATGAATATGCATATGTAACTGAAGAAGTTTTGAGCAAAATGTTGAACATACAACATGATGCTTTCTTTCTGCTTACAGTAAAATGTGAATAAAAAGAGGTCAAGTAAAGAAAAAAAGTTTTTTTGAGTCGGAGTCCTGCTCTGTTGCCTAGGCTGGAGTGCAGTGGCACTCTGATAAACACTGCAGCCTCAACCTGTTGGGCTCAGGTGATCCTTCCATCTCAGCCTTCAAAGTAACTGGAACCACAGGTGTGCACCACCACACTTACATAATTTTTTGATTTATTATAGAGACGAAGTCTCACCAAGTTGCCCAGGTTGGTCTCAAACCCCTGAGCTCAGGCAATCCTCTTGCCTCCGCCTCCCAAAGTGCTGGGGTTATAGGTGTGAGCCACCACACCTGGCTGAAGTAAAATTGTTAAGCGCAAAAGAATCAACACTTGATTATTGGGGAAGATTCTCACCTGTTCAGATTGTTAAAAATGCTAATATTATGAGATTCACTGTTAGGAAAGTGTGCTCTGGAAAGAAGATCAAAAGTGTGGGGTCAACCTGTTGCTAGTGCTGAAGAGATTTGGCATATGTATGATTCATGGATCTCCTCAGCCATCTCAATAGAAGACAAAGGTAGAGGCAGGATTAACCAAAAAAGATCTTTGGAGAATCCTTTTATTTCATAGAGGGAATCTCCATAATATACACAGGAGAGCCACATTTTTTGGAATGTTATTTCAGCAAAAACACTCTCAGCTTATTCTGAAAGTGGAGAAACAGACCAAATGAAAGAATGCTGTCAGACTTCCAAAATTCTAGAGGCAGAAACAAGATGATAAAACCACTCAACTTCTCCCTTCAAGAGAAAGGAAATATAACTCCAAAAGCAGAGTCAGAGGCCCAGTGGTCACAGCCTTGAGTCTCAGAGGATAATTCTCAGATCCTGAAACCTGATGAAATTTGTCCTGCTGGATCTCAAAATTGATTAGAACCAGTGGTCTTTTTCTTCCTTCCACCTTCTCCCTTTTGTGATGGAAATTTCAATAAATGTTATACTATGTCAACCCAACCATTGTATTTTGTGAACAGATAACTTGTTTTCTAGTTTCATGGGTCCATAGGTGATGAGAGATTTTTGCCCCGGGATGAATCCTACCCAGATTCTCATTTATTCCTTATTTAGATGATGACATTTGGAACTTTTAGTTTGATGATATTTAAATAAAATTTGGACTTAGGTTGATGCTGTAATGGGTTGAGAATTTTGAGAAATGAGGAGATGAATTGATGGCATTTTGTATGCGAGATGGACATGAAACTTTGAAGGCCAGAGATTGAACTGTAGTAGATTGAATAGTGGTGTCCAAAGAAATTCAGTTCTAATCCCTAAAACATGTAAGTGTTACTTTATTTTTCAAAAAATGAGATAAGAAAAAGGAAAAGAGTGGAAAAAGGTAGGAGGAAGATAAAAGGAAGGTGGAAGGAGACAAGAAGAGTGAAAATAGACAGGCATACCACCTAATGAATAAACAGATACAAAGACAGAAAAAAAAAATACAATCATACAAACAAACAACCCCTACCCCCATGGTATACTATCCCTCAAAAATACCCATACATAAACAGAAAATCTAAAAAAAAAAAATTAAAGTAACAGAAACAAAGCAAGTGCAGAAATGTAAACAAAAACAAAAAGAAAGAGAGAAGAAAAAAACAAAACTAAAAACAACAACAACAAAAAAACTTCACTCTGTGGTCTTTTCTATAATTCCAGGTTCCTTTCCGCGGCCTCCACCTTAAGGAGCAGCCCCAGTCTCCAGTTCCTCCCCTCCGCTCTCAGTTCAGGCAGATTGGTTTGCTCTCAGCATGGGTTGGATGTTCCACCCCACAGACTACTGTGGGAGGAGGATGGATTAGATCCGGACTCACCTGAGTTGCTTCTGCCAGATCTCCCACTCAGATCTGATGTGTCTGTGCCTGTTCCAACCTGGGGGAGGGGCGTCTGTCTCTCCAAGTCTGATAATCAGATAACTTTTGGGTCCCAAGATGGAGGCTGGGCAAAACTGGGAGGAGCAAGGCAGGTCATCTACCATCCTTGGACAGAGAAAATGGCACCCATTGGCATCTCCTCACCAGCACTGGGGCTTTGTTCCAGATTTCTAGATTTACATGACCTGACTTCTCTACAGCTCCTCCTGCTCATACCCAGTCTGCTGCTGCAGGGTGGTGGCATGGGCTGAGTGCCAGGTGGCGAGGAGCAGCTGTTCTCTGCTGTCTCCTCTAAAGAGGACCCCAAGAAAGGCAGAGGCTTCTGCACACCTGAGTCTCAAATGTTAGAGTAGTGGAAGATTGCAGTCACTTCCGGAGTAAAGCCCCAGGTGTATGAACCTGAGTCTCTCCTCAGATGGAATTTCACTCCCCAAATCATTTTATGAAGATAATGTCACATTGATACCCAAACTTGGAAAAAATCCAACAAAGAAAGAAAACTACAGGCCAATATCCTTGGTGAACATAGATGCTAAAATTCTCAACAAGATTCTAGTAAACCAGATCCAACAGCACTTCTCAAATATAATCCACCATGACCAAGTAGGTTTCATCCCCAGGATGCAGAACTGGTTCAACATGTGCCAGACTATAAATGTATTTAAATACATCAACAGACATAAGGACAAAAACTACATCATTATATCATTAGATATGAGAAAAGCTTTCGATAAAATTCAGCACTCTTTCTTGATAACAACCCTCAAACAGCTAGGCATAGATGGAACATGACTCAAAATAGTAAGAGGCATCTACAAGAAACCCACAGCCAACATACTGCTAAACAGAAATAAATTGGAATCTTTTCCCCTGAAAACCAGAACAAGACAAGGATGCCCACTCTTACCTCTCCGGTTCAATGTAGTATTGGAAGTCCCAGCAAGAGAAAGCAAATAGGAAAAGAGGAAGTTAAGTTAACCTTCTTTGTAGATGACATGATTCTATACCTCAAAAACCCAAGGGAATCAGTCAAAAACCTCCTTGCACTGATAAAGGACTTTGGCAAAGTCTCAAGGTATAAAATAAATGTGCAAAAGACAGTTGCATTCTTATACACCAATAATACGCAAACAGAAACTCAAATAAAAAGCACAATCCCATTCACAATAGCCAGGAAAAAAATGAAATACCTTGGCATCTTCCTAACCAGAGAAGTGAAAGACCTTTACAATGAAAACTCCAAAACACTGCTCAAAGATATCAAAGATGACACAAACAAATGGAAAAATATTCCATACTCATGGCTTGAAAGAATCGACATTGTTAAGATGTCCATTCTACCCAAGGCAATCTACAGATTTAATGCAATACCCATTAAATTACTAGCAACATTCTTCTCAGACATGGAAACAACAATACAGGAATTCATATGGAACCATAAACAACCATGAATAGCCAAAACAATCCTCAGCAAAGAAAAACAAAGCAAGCCGGGCTCAGTGGCTCAGCCTGTAATCCCGCCCTTTGGGGGGCTGAGGTGAGTGGATTGCCTGAGCCTGCGGATTCGAGACCCGCCTGGGCAATTTGGCGAGACCTCATCTCTACAGTAAATCAAAAATTAGCCGGGCGTGGTAGCACGCGCCTGTAGTTCCAGCTACTTGGAAGGCTGAGGCAGAAGGATTGCCGGAGCCTAGCAGGTCGAGGCTGCAGTAGCTGGGAGCAGCCACTGCACTCCAGTCTGGGTGACAGAGTGAGACTCCAACTCAAAAAAAAAAAGAAAAGAAAAGAAAAAAAAAGCAATAGGCATCACACTCTCAGACTTTAAACTTTATTATAAAGCTACAATAATCAAAACATCCTGGTATTGGTACAAGAACAGACATATAGACCAATGGAACAGAATAAAGATTCCAGAAGTAAAACCACAATTTCTCAAAGAACTCATCTTCAGCAAAGCCTCCACCACTAACCACTGGGGAGAGGAGAATCTAGTCAGTAAATGGTGCTGAGAAAACTAGCTGACCACATGCAGAAGATTAAAACAAGTTCCCTACCTATTACCATACACAAAAATAAACTCTAAATGGATCAAAGACCTAAATGTAAAACCTCAAACTATAAGAACCTTAGAAAATGCAGGAGACACCTTTATGGAAATTGGAACTGGCAACGAATTCCTGATCAAGACCCCAAGAGCCCATGCCATAAGAGATAAGATAGACCAATGGGACCTCATCAAACAGACAAGCTTCTGCAAAGCCAAGGAAACCATAGAGAGAGCAGGAAGACAACTCACAGACTTGGAAAAAATATTTGCCAACTATATATTGGACAAAGGTCTAACATTTAGGATCTGTAATGAACTCAAACTTGCTAAAAAGAAAAAAACTAACAGCCCCGTTACAAAGTGGGCAAAAGATATGCATAGATACTTCTCAAAGGAAGACATATGAACAGCCAACAGATACATGAAAAAAATGCTCATCTTCACTGGTCATCAAAGAAATGCAAATTAAAACCACACTGAGATACCACCTAAGTCCAGTCAGGCTGGTCATCATCAATAACTCAAAAAACAACAGATGCTGGAGAGGATGTGGCAAATAGGGAATACTTCTACACTGTTGATAGGAGTGTAAACTAGTACAGTCACTGTGGAAAACAGTGTGATGATCCTTAAAAGATCTAAAAATTGACCTTCCATATGACCCTTCAATCCCCCTACTAGGAATATACCTGGAGGAACCCAAATCACTCTGTGAAAAAGATACCCGCACGCACGTTTATTGCAGCATTATTCATAATAGCAAAAATATAGAACCAACAGTGCTGCCCGTTGAAAGAGGACTGAATTTTTTAAATGTGGCACATATACACGATGAAATATGCAGCTATAAAGAAAGACAAAATTATGAGTTTGGATGGACTTAGAGGCTGTAATACTGATGGATCTGTCACAGAAACAAAGAAACGAGTATATATGTTCTCACTCATAAACTTGAACTACTATCATAATACTATAAGAAAGAGATTGGCAGTAGTGGGAAACTGCCAGGGGAGAACAGGAGTGGGATTGGCAGTAGAGAGAAACTGACCGGGGGGGGGGGGGTTGGGAACAACACCAAATTAGCAAGGGTACATGCATAATGAAAATTTG
>CAUYQG010083615.1:0-36153 GCA_963574415.1 Tarsius wallacei
CTGTCTGGGGATGGGGGGACACTTCTTACAAACAAGGGTGCCTGAATGAGACATATTTGTGTACCTAACCCTTAAATGTACCCCTCAATATCACAATAAAATAAATAAATAAATAAATAAATAAATAAATAAATAAATAAATAAATAAATAAATAAAGAATTCTGGTACTGTGACTGGCAACATCCCAGGTAGCAGCTACTCCACTAGCTTGGGTTTCTGAGTGACTGCAAAGAGTAGATCTCTCCTGCCAACCAATCTACCTCAAAAAGTGTGAATAATAAAACCAAACTATTGTATTAAGTCAATGAGATTTGTTGGGGGGGTGGTGTTCATTGCCATGACATGATGTAGTATAATCTAATAAAATAGAATATGTACATATAATTGAACATGTATCTGTAGTATATATGTATGCACATCAATGTAACAAGTTTGAAAGAACACAAAATTATTAATAACTTTTATCCCTATTGAGTGGAAAGGGGAGTTTTAACAATGATACATACACTTCTTTATGGCTTTTTGCATGTGTGTGTAACAAGGCTACAATTTTTCAAAATAATGCATAAAAATAAATACAACCTCTATGCTCCTAAAAAATACCATTTAATAGAAAAGGATAGGAAACAATAATTAAATGGAGCTATGTTTGGATTAAAAAACCAGGAGCAGAATCTCAGAAAGTTCAAGTATCAGCTTCGTGCCTAAGATTGCACTCTTGTGATACCAGGGGAGTGAGCAGACAACAAGACCCCTTTTCCATCAGAATGTATTTTACATAAACTTTTCAAATCTAATGTGTCTTAGGTGGAAAATACAAGTATTAATAAAAACAGGGGCTCCTAATTCTGCTAGATTTACATGAAATATCAGTAAAGCAGAGAAATCCATCGCCTCCAGTGGCTAAACACAAGCTAATTCGGAGTTTCAGAGATAAACTTGAATTTAACAACCTCATATTCAGAATATGTGGCATAGACCGAAAAGCTATGCTTTCTTCTGCTTTTGCCTACACTCTTCCTTTTCTCTTTCACTAAATATGTCCCTTCTAAGTAACCAGCTTCTAATTACTACCTTTCTTCATTTTTATCTATGACAGCCATTGCATTGTTTCCATCATAACACTTATCATAATTTCTAATTATTAGTTTGTTTCTTTTGTATTTGTGTTTTGGCTATAGTGCCCCCTGTGTTCTATGTTCCCTGAGGGCAGAGATGATGGCTATACCTCTTAATATTTCATCTCCACATTCAGACTGTGCTAGGCATATACTACACACTCGGTAAATATTTATTTTATAAACAAATAAAACATTAAATAAATTCCATATATGAAATAGTGTCCACTTTAACAAACCAGGATAAATATGAAACTACTGATTATTTTACTTATACTTCTCATTACAGGAATTGTCTTAGCCAAAGTACATATCATTTTTAATTAATTTTCTAGTTATCACATGCATGGTAAGTGGGATTATTTGTCTTTTTTTCTACATTTTAGGGAGGCACATGCGTCTATTTTATGAAATTTCATTGAATTCTGGGGGAAAACAAGATTTGAGAAACATTCCTTGAATTTACATAAGACTTCAAAATTATTTGAAGATTTTTGAAATTTTGCAAAACACAGTTCAAGTTACACATTTAAAGAGTTTAGTAAGCTATCAATTTCTCAAGTTTTTTTTTCTAATCTCTGAGTGTTGAAAGAAATAATTTTGATAGCTAATTGTTCGGCTGTTTCTTAGCAAGTTATTTGGAATACCTCTTCAAGCTAGACTATTGTTATATGAAACCTTAATTAGAAATCTCAGGGAATTGTTAAATTTCTAATTTATACCAAGAATAACTCAAAGAGAGGCATTTCTGCCTATATTACTTAAAATTTTAATTAAAAATGAATTTAATAGCCGGGCTCGGTGGCTCAGCCTGTAATCCCACGCCTTGGGAGGCTGAGGTGAGTGGATTGCCTGAGCCCGCGTGTTCGAGACCCACCTGGGCAACTTGGTGAAACTTCATCTCTACAATAAATCAAAAACTAGCTGGGCGTGGTAGCGCGCGGCTGTAGTTCCAGCTACTTGGAAGGCTGAGGCGGAAGGATAGCCAGAGCACAGCTGGTCGAGGCTGCGGTGGCCGGGAGCGGCCACTGCACTCCAGCCTGGGCGACAGAGTGAGACTCCAACTCAAAAAAAAAACAAGAAAAATAAACCAAATAATTTAATAAACAACTCTGAGAACTCTTGAAACTGCCACCTTAATCTGCATAATTTAGACTTGTAGAAATGTATTAGACACACTTAAGTCCTTGCTTACTGAAATATACTGTAAGATATTTTTCAAATTTTCAAAAATAGGTTTAAATTTAATTTATATTTTAAGCTAGGTTTTAGTCCTTTTCAGAAAAAGCTCAACCTTAATTACAGTTTTCCCACAGCCAAATTCCTTACATAGAGTTCTCTTTTAGACAAGATGCTTTTGCAAGTAAATGTTTGCTTATTTTTAACATTAAGGTTAAAAAATTATCTCAGTTATGGATTAGGGCTTCATCACCACCATATTAAATGCTGATTATGAGTCCAAGTCCTGTTTTGGTTAACAAAAAGGACATTAAACCACACAATTTTCAGTGTTGCAATTACTGATGCCCCTTTAAGTACATTCATCTGTATTCACTCTAATAATGGATTCAATGACAAGTTGGTTGACCTTCTAAAGTTTCTGATGCAAATCAATATTCATGAGTAAAGACTGTAAGAGTCTGCTATTTATATTCCAAAAAGCTGTCATGGCCAATAGCATTTCTAAATCCTGCTTATTAAACCACTTGACTCTGTTTGCATAATTGAGAGAGGCAGACTTGGGTCTGAATTATCCAAATAAGTGCTTAATTCTGGTAGGACCAATTTGAACCTAATATCATTTTTTTCCAAAATGTATACTTTACTTGTATATTGATACCAGACAGTTTCTGATAAGCCATATTCGGGCTGTGGACAGACTTAATGGTAGGGTAAGAAAGAAAACAAGAAAATACCTTAAACTGTGGTTTTCAACATGCAGTCCTTGGCCAGCAATATCAGCACCACTTGGGAAATTGTGAGAAATAGTCTTCTTGGGCCCTTCCTCAAGTCTACTGAATCAGAAACTCTGGGTATGGGCATATGATAATGTTGCATTAACAATCCCTCCAGTTGATGCTAATCCTACAGTTTGAGAACCACTGCTTTAGTTTCTTCTTCTACATTAGTCAGTGGACGCTTGAGTGCTGGTATCTCCCCTTGTAGTGGCCTGTGGTTTAACGCTCATCTGACCTAGAGAGTTCTCTCCACTACATGAAATGTGTTGGCCCCTGAAGTTTGGGTTTACCTTCTCAACAAACTAAAGAGGTAATGAGTTGTTGCAATACTCTCTATATTTGTATTCAACTGCTGCAATAACTGTGAGCATACTTGGTGCCTGATTGGAAGGTAAATTAAATGAAAACCCACTTGATCCAAGTCAGAGTTGGCATCATCATTGATCTTCAAACCCAGACCAACATTTTGTGCCCAAGCATACTTCATTGACAATCTGAAAAAACAACAAAACAAAAACAATCCTACTTTTCAATTCTCCTTTGTATATGACAGAATTGCATTTCCATTTTCAGTTGTGCTTGTACTATTTCAGCAGAGTGTGACTGCATTCTACCTCTGGCAGAATTTTAAAGGTGAGTTTTCAATATTAAAAGACTCAGGAAATTATATAAGTTGCCAAATTGTAGAGATTAGTTCACAAATTTGAAAATAGAAAATTATGTCTTTGATTTTGCATTGGTTCTAACAAGTATTACCATTTGTCATGAGATTTCTTTGGAAAATCTGGAGCTCTGGTAACAAAATCTACACTGTAAATTTTGATATGAATAATTTGCTTTCAATGTTTAGCAAAGAGAAATCAGCTCCTCATTGATGTTACACCAGTATCATTCTCATTGTTTGTTTTGAGATTTCAGAGGGTATTGCTTTTATTCTAACCAGTAAGTGTAGAAACATAGCATATGGTTTATAGGATTCTTTGCCCTTTTGAAAAAGCCACTAAGTAAATTTTGAGAATTGCTGTATGAAGTCATCATATGTTTTAAGAAGATTTACATACAAGTCTAAATTAAATTTCTGTGTCTTCTTCTGGAATAGCTACCCCCTTCGGACCACTGTTTATTTCATACAAATGAAATGTTCCAGAGAGAATAAGGCTCATGCTGAGAAAACATCACTGTTGTTTAAAGTCCTGAAAATATATGGCATAAGTCTGAAATGGTGCTATGACCACAAATGTTCAATATTGCCGCTAGAAGTCAAATTTAAACATGAACAGAGAATGCAGCTGAAAAGAGACACGGCAATTTTTAAGAATCTAAGTCAAAAACCGAAACATTTTCTTCAAATTGTCCTCCTTCTCTATGTGAAAATACGAATGTCTGATCATTAGTTCTGTGTGATAACACTTCCCATGTGGTAGGATCCTATATCCCAATGACAACATTAACCTGCAAGTGGCGGTGTTAATTGCATTTCTGTTTTCAGTTGTGCTTGGACTATTTCAGTAGAATGTGACTGCATTCTATCTCTGGCAGAATTTTAAAGGTGAGTTTTCAATCTTAAAAGACTCAGGAAATTATATAAATTTCCAAAGTGTAGAAATTAGTTCACAGAATTTGAAGATGGAAAATTGTCTCTGTGTTTGCATTTGTCTCAAACTAGTGTTACCGTTTGTCTTTTACTTCTATTTCCTGAAAAATACTGTAGTCTTATCCTCAAAACTCATTACAAGAAGCAAAAAATTGGTTTACTCTGAAATTTTTATCAGTTAATTTTAATTTTACTGGGATAGTCCTAGGCAATGTTTCTCAACATTTCATATTGTGGTATATCTTGACAATAATAATTTAATGCAGTGCACTGAGGAAAATGGCCAAGAGTAGTTTCAGTTTTCCTACCCCTCTCCCACCACTGACTGCCCCTGGAGTTATGCAGGTACATTTGCTACCAATTCATTCAATACCCGGGTGTATGCACTCTAGTTGTTAGATCTGACCCTAGAGTTTTGACAACCTGTAATTTCTGGAACAAGTTATAGAATAATAATAAGGTGAAAGAGAGGGAGAGAGAGAAGGAGGAGGAGAAGAAAAAGAGTGAGGTTAGGAGGGAAAGAAGGGGAATGGGAGAAAAAAGAAAATGAAAGTGAAACGGAAAGGAAGGAAGGTAAGAAGGAAGGAGGGAATGAAGGGAAGATAAGAGACAATGAGGAAGAGAAAGGGAGAGAGGAGAAAAGAAAATTTTTTCAGAAAGAAAAGATGGAGGAGGACAAAAGAACAATATTACAGAAAGAGATACAGATCAAAAGCAAAAATAGTGGTCAAACCTGAAAGACTGTTTTAAAAAAGAAAGAATAAACATATAAAAAAAGAAACAGAGGACAAGTTCATGAAGAAATCAAATATTATTATAAGAATCTTGATTTATTAGAATAGAGTTAACTCTAAGGAGTCTTAGAAATAATTATAAATGGTACAAAAATACAGGCATTAAAAAATAAATGTGATGATTGTGTCACCTTTATTTATTTATTTATATTGTGTCTCTTTTTTTCTCATTAATCAAGAAGAAATTTTCACTTAGATACTAGTATGCCTTTTACACTTTATTAAACTTCTCACTTTTCTTTTTGACAAAGAAAGAGCAGAACTTTTGACCTCTAGGTGAAATTCAATAACATTATTTTGTTATTCATTATATTTACTTTACCATTAACTTTTATATGAGGCACCCAATTAGCACAAGATGATATTATCTTAGAAATCTGGTTCTGCTCAAATTTTTTGTATTACATGATTTTCCAGTTTCTAAACTGAACCTGAAAAATTATACTTCCCTGAAGTTGCATAACTTAGAGTCAAAGAAAATAATAGCATGCGTGCTCTCACTCTTTCTCTCCCCCCTAAATGAATAGAAACTTAGAAACATATATCACTTTGATTATGTAAAGATTTTTTTAATTGTCCTCAAATCATGCTCAAATACCTAATTTTATGGGAAAAAAAAAGTACAAAATCTTTAGTCTCTACATTTCTAAGAGTGTATGCTTTTTCATGTTGTTAACATACATAATATGACTAAAAGTCACATAAAAACCATGTTTGTCAAGACTGCATAATGAAGAGTGAAGGTCTGTACTTCTACAGTATCTGATCACACTCACTCTAAGAAAATTCAATGCTATTTAAATATTAAGATTACACTGTCCAGTGCAATATAGTCACTAGCTACATGTGGCTAATAGGCACTTAAATATGGTTCGTTAGTCTAAATTGAGATATACTATATGTATCAAACACACTCATGGTTTAATAAGAAAAAATGTAAAATATGTCACTAATAATTATGTATAAATTAAATATCAAAATGATATTTGGGGCATAGTTATTCAAATAAAACATATCAAAATTAATTTCACTTATCTTTTAACTTGGCTACTATATATTTTTGACTATATATATGTATAGTTCACATTATATTGGATAGTGCTGCTCTAGAAGTCCTTTTTAGATTCAGAAACATTATATGGATTCAGCAATATGAAGGTTATTAAAGACTCTACAGAGAACATTTTTTGACAATTGTTTTCATAATTTATTTTCATAATCATGGATCTATTTGGGGTACTTGCATCATTTTGAATTACTTTTTATAATTTATATTATCCTAGAATATAATTCCTTTATTTCAAGGAATTTTCAAATACTTACATGGTATAAGTTGTATACGATACCCTCATAAATTTATGTTGTTTTCTGAATCACAAGTTATGTTTCTAATAATAAATCAAATATGCTTGGGTTTTCTCCTTTTATCCTTTGTTTGGGATTACTTTATTTTTATGCTTTCTGTTTTCTATTTTAAAAACCTATTTCATATTTACTATCTTTTGTTTAACAGTTCTTTGGCTAATTTCTAAAATTAAATTCTTATTCTATTTTGATTCTTTAACAGTAAAATAAATTAAGACAATAGACTCATCTCACACACCTTTTGTATCATGGCATACAGTTTTTAATGTATAGTGATTTGTTGGTCACTGTTTACCCAATAGTATCAAATAAACCAAGCAGAAGCAGAAACTTGATTCTGCTTGATTTCTACTTTCTGCCTGATTTCTATTTTATCTTAATGGTTTAGCTTGATTGATTTCTATTTTATCTTAAGGATTTACTGTGCATTTTTATTTCAAATGTATTAGGGCTTTCTATTTAAGCATTTTGAAATCTGCTTTTAGTGCATGTTAATAATAATGGTAAGTGTAAACTGTATAGCTTCTACTTTGAGAAATTGAATGGAACATTTGTTTTAATAGCCTAGACTATACGTAGTCAATTTTAATTTTAAACTCTGTTATGAAAGTCAATATTCACTTTAAAATCTGTTTGCTGTGTGCAACATATAAAATTTTATATTTATATATTACATGTAGCCTATTAATTTCATACTTTAAATACTTGTTTTCATTTTCAGTTTTTACAAAAGTCTTAGAGAACATTTCTTCTTATATTTCAAATGGTTTTCCCATTTCTATTTCAGGGTTCCATACAGGATACCATATTACATTTAATCATCATGTCCTTTAGTTTCCTATTAAATGTGACAGCTTTTCAGACTTTCCTTGTTTTTTGATTACCTTGACAGTTTTCTGTAGAACTGATCAGGTAGTTTGTAGTGCCATTCTGATATCATATCATATTAAGGATACATACTATCATAATGACTTATAATTGTTGATTTTAACCCCGATCACCTGGTCGAGATGGTATTTGTCAGTATTCTCCACCGCAAAGTGACTCTTACTGTGTCACTTCCATGCTGCACACTTTGGAAGGAAATCATTCTATGTACAATCAGCTTAAGAAGGTGGGAGTTAAGCTCCACCTCCTTAAGGATGCAGTGCCTATACAAATTATTTAGAATATTTCTTCACAAGAGATTTGTGAACCACTCCCATTTATTTATTTATTTATTTATTTATTTATTTAATCAGTAATTTATATCTATACGTCCTAGTAGATGTTTATTTTATATTTTGAGTTATAATCCAATGTGACTTATTTTGTTGCTCAAATTGTTTCAAGTTTGCAAGTGGGAGATCTTTGAGTTGGTTCCTGTGTCTCTATGCTATATCCCATTATTATTAATTTGTTTTGAAAACTCTTATTTTCTGGCACTACAATATACTCCAGATTCATTTTGTATATGTACTACTATAGTCTTAGAATCAGCCATTTCTCCAAGGGGCTCTGGTTCCTTTTCCTTTCGGAGAACGTTATTAGAAAGCAAAATCTGGTTACTAGGTGTACTTGTTGCTATGGGGGTGATCTCCCTTCTAGACCTTCTTGGTCAACACAATAAGAAAATAAATGTGTGTACATTCGGCCATGTGTTTACATGTATCTATGTATCTATCATTAGTCTACACTTATACACATATATGTATGTATGTGTGTGCGTGTATATATATGTATCCATTTGTATTTTTATTATCTATATTAAGCTAAACATGAGTTTACACCAATATTTCCAACTCCAATCCACTACCACATGGATTGTTAAAGTTTTCTCTCCTTGCTTATCTATACACTTCTACTCCAACAATGAGAAACAAGACTTTCACTACCTTCTTGTTCAGTTCCAGAATATATGTACAGCACAATGAAAATTACTCATTTATACCCCATGTGAAATAATTTTATCAGCTAGACTTTAGTACTTGCATGCTGTTTTTGTTTTGTTTTGTTTTCTTTTCTTTTAATACATTCCACACATTTCCAAATTTGCTGAGGTCAGCACCTTTCTCATACCTGCCTCTCTTCATGGAGGTTGTTTAATACATTTGTATATAGTCAGTTTGTTTTTCTATACTCTGCATTACATCCTGGATTTTATAAATTTGCATACATTAAAGTTTACTGTTTGTTCTGTGAAGTTCTATGGGTTTTGACAAATGTCTAGTGCCATGTATCCACCTTTACGGTACTATACACAGTTTTACCAACATTAAAAAGTTCCTTATGCTTCATCTATTCAGTTCTGCTTAACTCTTCACAAACTCTTAGTAACTACTGATCTTTTTATAAACTCTGTAATTTTGTCTTTTCCAACATGACATATCATTGGAATCAAACACTATGTAGCTTTTTTAGAATAGCTTCTTTTCCTTAGCAATATGTGTTTAAGATTCACTTATGTCATTTTGTGGTTTGATAGCTCATTTTGTTTTATTTTGAATCGTATTGATGTGCCACAGTATATTTGTAATATTTATGTTTGTACACAGTGTATTGGTGTTACTTGGTTACTTCCCTGTTTTTAATTTTGAATAAAGACACTATAGATATTTGCATCAAAGGTTTTGTGTGGACATAATTTCTAAAAAATAACTGAATAAATACCTAGAAGCATGAGTGTCAGATTGAAAAGCCTTTGTGTTTATTTGTGTTTGCCTAGTGTGCTTTTGATCATTTTTTGATTTTTAAAATTTGTGTAATTGTGTTTTAGGAATACCTTCTATAAGTAATAATATATAACTTAACATATGTTAGAAATGTATTTTTTAACTCAAACTAAAAGACTCTTACTTTTAATGATTAAGTAAAATGTGTAAGTACACATATATATATATTCTAATATTGTATGACTACATTTATGCCTTTTAAAAATGTCTACTTTTTTGTTAAAAATATAACCAAGAAAGGTACAACACTTAGTGAATATCTTCCATGAAAACTGAGAAATTTAGCATGCTTTTATTTGATTACCATTTTTGTTTCAAAGCTATGGATATAATCTGGAAGAGTGAATGTACATCTTTTTAGTAGTAGAAACTTGTCTTCAAACAAATCTTGCATGAAAATCCAATACATAAAAAAGTTAAACAATGTGGCTGTTCTGAGTCACTTAGAATTATTCTTTTTTCAATTCTTTTTAATCCTTTTGAGAAAGTTGCAAGATGACCTTTGTTTTATAATAGTATTTCTTTAATATCTCATTAAAAGGTGTCAAAGTCGTCTTCTCACAAATGGTATACAGGCCTTTAGGAGCAATGTGTTTCACTGTTTTATTTTACTCTTACTACTTATGGCAAGTAAGCCTAGCATTTAACCCACCATTGCAATACAAGGTCTCTGCCTTAGATAAAACATTTTGAGTAACAGAAGTGAGTTGATCAAACAAAACAATTATGTAAATACTTACACAGACAGCATTAATATGACAAAAAAAAAAAAAATCCCAGTGGCAGACAAAGGAATAACAGAATTTCAGAAAACCCTGCTCTACAATCAAGTTTTCTAGAAGTAAAGTGGATTGAGGAGACATAGGAAGTGTTGTCTAGAACTAAATATAGATAGACTGGGAATCTTTCAAATGTTTCAATTGAACAAAATCTTAGAGGAAAATATCATGAAATCAGCAGATTTTGTGAGAGTTTGTACAAGACAACAGACCCACATTACAGCTATGGGCTGCTCCAGTTTGCTCTCATTCCTCTTCACTTTACTCTTTAGCAAGTAGCCAGTTTTCTTAAAGAGTAAATAATGAGCAGAGACAAAACATTCCAAGATGTAAGCATGAAATTACATAAAAAGTAATTATGGAGGATATACAAAGCATATCTGAAAAAGAGCCAAAAATGCAAACAAAAAAATATTCAGAATACAATAAAACACTTCTTTAAAAAATGATTTGAGGCCTGGCACTTTGTCTCATGCCTGTAATTGCAGCACTTTGGGAGACTGAGGCAGAAGAAATGTTTGAGTCCAGGAGCTCAAGACCAGCCTGAGCAACATAGCAAGACCTCATCTCTACCAAAAAAAAAAAAAAAAAAATTGAAAACATTAGCTCGGCATGGTGGCACATGCCTATAGTCCCAGCTACTCGGGAGGCTGAAGTGGAAGGATCTCCTAAGCCAAGGAAGTTTAGTTTTTGGTGAGTTGTGCTTGTGCAACTGTTTCCAGTCTAGGTGACAAAGAGACCTTGTCTCAAAAAAATAATAATTTGAGATTTGGATTTAAATAGCCACCCAAATATATATATGACCTTCTAGTGAAACATTAAGATAACATCATTAAGTTTCAAAAATAAAGAATGAATTTAATACACCTCTATGAAACTGAGTAATGCACAAAGGGAAAACTAATTTACCTCAAATTACTCTATGGCAACACTTAATACCAAAATAAAGTGGGTTAATGTGTGTAGTAGGATGAAAAACAGTCACCCAAAGATATCAACTCCTAATCCTGGAACTTGTAAATGTTACGTTGTCTGGAAAAATGCATTTGCAGACTTGACCAAATTAATAATTTTGAGATGAAAAATTTTCCCTGGATTATCTATAGGGCTTCTAAATGCCATTGTAAGTGTCCTTGTAAAATAAAAACAGAGGGAGATTTTACACAGACACAAAGGAAGGCAACGTGAAGACATAGGCAAAGACTGTAGTGACATAACCACAAGCCTAGCAATGTTGAAGTAGCCACCAGGATCTGGAGGAGACAAAGAACATCCTTACCTAGACCCTCTGGAGAAAGTACAGCCTCAATGGAATCTGGCTTCTAGACTTCAGATCTGTGAAAAACAAACTTGGTTTTTTTAAGCTTCACAGGAAACTAATACAAAGTGTAAGATATTTTGAGGGAAAGTAAGTATGACCTAAAACATTTTTCGTAAACCAAAATGTTCAAGCATTTGACAAATGAGGTAAAGAGGTAAATAAAAACAACTCACTACAATATGAAAGCCAACAAAGTGATAATTCAAAATAACTAAAGAATAGAGAAACCATGAATAAAGACTAACAAGAATTAATGAACCAATTTGAATACAGAATCAAGTTTTTAAAACTGTGAGAATTATGGTTATATCAATGTATGTTGTATATATACACATATATGTTATATGTACATATATATGATGTAAAAGTAATAAAATTAAGATGTATTGGGAGATAACAGAAAGAGGGAAATTGGGTAAAATACAGGTATATGTACTATCTTTTCTAAAAGGGATTTTAAAATATCTAAGTAAAAATATATAATGAAAATGTCTAAAAATATATAATGAAAATGTCTAAAAAAATTATTTTTTTTTTGAGTTGGAGTCTCACTCTGTCATCCAGACTGGAGTGCAGTGGCTGCTCCCGGCCACCGCAGCCTCGACCTGTTGGGCTCCGGCGATCTTTCTGCTTCAGCCTTCCAAGTAGCTGGAACTACAGGCGCGCGCTACCACTCCCGGCTAATTTTTTGATTTATTGTAGAGATGAGGTCTCGCCACGTTGCCCAGGCGGGTCTCGAACCCGAGGGCTCAGGCAATCCACTCACCTCAGCCTCCCAAGGCGCGGGATTACAGGCTGAGCCACCGAGCCCGGCTTAAAACTTTTAACCCATAATTTTTTATAATCTTTTTCTTCTTAAGGTTAGTGTGATCTTTTAAGAACTGTTGTGGTTAATTTTGTGTCAACTTGACTAGGTTATAGTACCTAGTTAGCTAATCAAACACTGATTTCTAGGTGTTGCTCTATGAAAGCATTTAGTAGATGCAGTTACCACCTATAATCAAGTTGACTTTAAGTAAATAAGATTACTCTCAGAGATGTGGGTACATCTAATTCAGTCAACTGAAGACCTAAAGAGCAAAGACTGAGATTTCTTGAAGAAAAAGGAATTCTGCTTCAAGCCTGCCACAATTCCTGCTTGAGCTTCTAGACTGCTGGCCAGTTGATTTTTTTTTTCTTCTCAAAACTGTTTTATTGGGAGAGAAAACACCAGGAGGCTAATTTCTGGAGGCTCCTAGTACTCAGACTTCAGTAAACAGGCCCCTCAGGCCAATGATCTATTAGGAAAGGACAAGAACAAGATTTTGTAGTCAGGCCAACCTTGGCTCTTAAGACACTATGCTGATTTGCAGGTCCTGTGTCCATGTTTCTAGCTTGAGGCATGGCCTGTGGACTCATGGACAAGGTCTGCAGGCCCCATAGCCTGGTCTTCAGAGGTGTTCCCATGAAACAATTCTGTATACTTGGGGGTGTAGCCATGGGACAGGTGGACTTGGCTGGCTGATTTTGGAACTGCCAGCACCCATAATTGTGTGAGCCAATTTTTAAAAATATACCTACCTACTTGCATATCTATCTCTCTGTCATCTGTCTGTCTGTCTGTCTATCTATCTATCTATCTATCAATTTATCGTCATCATCTACCTATCTACTATCTGTTCTATTGGTTTCATTTTTCTGGAGAACTTTGAATGATGTGGAAACTAATTGTTCTCATTAATAAGTAAACATTTCTGTCAATTCTTTTTCAGATTTGCTTAAAATTACATTAAAATTAAATTATAACTTAAAAATATGACCTTGTAAGGAGATACTATTAAAAGATGTTTTTCCCTTTTTTTAGTAGTTTTCTTCCCTTCCTTTCCTTTTCTTCTTTCCTTTCTCCCTTTTTTCCTCTTTCCCTATCTCCTCCCTTTTTTTTTCTTGTTTCTTCCTTCCTCCCTCCCTTCCTTCCTCCTTCCTTACATTCCTGCAAATCCATATGTATCAAAAAAGAAACAACTAGAATAACGTTCACTAATGTGAAAGTCATTTCTAGCTGGTGAATTTTTGTAACTTTTCTTTTGTACTTTTTGGTATGTTTGGAAATGTTACAAATAATCATATGAACTATAATTCGTAAAGTATTCAGAAATAAACAATGCTAAGATAACCAATTATTTGAAGGAAAGTGAAAATGGAAACTTTTTCTCTCTTATACAAACACACACACATGAATTCTAAGTTTTTTAGATCTAAATGCAATATAATAAATGAATAGAATTAAAAGAAAATAAGCACTAATATGAAAAGTAGCAACTATTAGTGAATAATTTATCAAATGTTAGCAAGGCATCATACTTTCAAACATAAAAATCAAGAAAAGTGAATTACAAAGAGAAGAAATACTTAATGTAATAACCTAAAAATAACAGAAAAATATATATGTCAAATACAGTATAGCAAAATGAAAGGAAAATTATTTTTTTAAATGTATAACTTCTATATGATCCATGATAAAATGATTACTTCTGGCTTGTTTACTTCTGGAACTTCCAACTCAGCATAGTCACTGGCATGCAATAGGATCTCGGTACACTGTTAAAAACAAGAAGGAAAAGAGAGAAAATAAAAACTGACAATGTACCATAATTTGGGGATAATTTTTCTGCATTTCTTCATCTTTTCAACAATGAAGATTTTATGAAGTATATATTATTTTAATTTAAAACATTAAATGCCCTTAAAATGAAAAAGTAGTAAAAATAAATGCATTCTAATGTCCATCCTCTTTTAATATCTTTCGATAAAGTGTGGTTGAAATTGCATTTAAAAAATATATATCCAAAACTATGCTAAGTTTTGGTCTTATAGAAATATAGTATTTTATTTGTCTTTGAAGAATTAAAATAATAATCAGCATGGATTTATAATTTAAGTAACAATGCAAATTCTCTAGTTTCATTACTTACTATTTGTTTAACCTTGAACAAGATATGAAGTTCTTAACATAGTGTCTGTCATTTTTTATAAGGGTGTTCAGTAAAAGCTTAGCTTTTAGGATGTAGTCAAAGGACTATTCAGTATAGTAATCTGAGAATTAAAAAGGATATCAGGCCAGGCACAGTGGCTCAGTCTGTAATCCCAGCACTTTGGGAGGCCAAGGTGAGAGGATTGCTTGAGCTCGGAGTTTTGAGACCATTCTGGGCAACTTGGTGAGACCCTGTCTCTACAATAAATAATTAAAAAAAAAAAAAAAGCCAGGCATGGTAGCATACACCTGTAGTTACATCTACTTGGAAAACTGAGGTGGAAGGATCACATAAATTCAGCAGATTGGGGCTGCAGTGGCCGTGAGCATGCCATTGCACTCCAGCCTGGGCAACAGAGTAAGACTCTAACACAAAATAAAAAAATAAAGGATAGCAGTGGAAGCACCATGACATGTTATAAGCAAATTTATACAAACAAAAATTATTTTATTGCCATTGTAAAATATCTATTCATGCCCTCTGAAAATAATATCTTGGTCAAATTGCATTTTTCATGGAACTGAAGAATATTATAATAATAGTGAGTAGATGAAGCTGATTGGCTTATTTTGAATGTGCATTTATTCATTAAACTCACAGCTGCAGAAGGTGAATTACTTTAGCCTGTTTATATGGCCAAGCATAGCTTTATTTTATTTATTTATTTATTTATTTTTGTTTTGGACAGTTGATATAGGAAAAAAAAGGAAACAGGGATACTTGGGTCTGTTATATGTTTATTTATGCAAAATCAAATCTTTCCTTGCAAAAATAACTGTTGATTTAAACAAAATATTTCTCTCATTAAGAGCTACATAATGAAGATGAAAGTCCAAAAATAATTCCTGTAAGTGAAGCCTATCCAAATTTATTGAAAGGGAAAATTGAATTTCTTCTGTCTGTATCTATAACTACCTAAAACTCATCAAAGACAAAGGACTAACTGAAAGTGATTTCTTTAGTAGTTACAAGTTCAAATAACCACATAAGCAGAGTATGACACATCAACATTCCCACACCACTTTCCTTAATAAAACCATAAATCTGTTTTTAAACTTTGATAAATTGTATTTAAATGTTGTTTTTGGGTGCCACATTTTGTGAAAATGTGTATTCTTCACTATCTAAAGTTGTCTGAAGCTCACAGATGTGCTGAACTGTTGCTAGGGAACCAATTCCTATAACTACTAGTCAAATTCCTAAAAGAGGGAAAAAGTAAAAGCTCACAAACATTTTTGTTTTTGTTTTTAATTAAGCGACTAAAATTGTAGAGCTGTGCAGATGGAAAGAGATATAAAATCATATATATGGACCTTCAGACATGCAAATGTTCTTAAGAAATGTTAGTAGAACCTCTCATTTTATAAGAATCTTTAAGAGTCTAAGACATTTCCCCCTATCACACAGCAAGTTAGTGATAGAGACTCCTATAGGAGTCTAGCTTCAAAATTAGACTAGGCGTAGATTAGGCAGAGATTTTTAATACTCGTGAGAAAGTTGTCTAATTACATTAAAAACTTTCTATTTTTCATTTTAGATTTGGTAATATTTAAATTAGTCATTTTCTTTTACAGTAATTTTGTGATGAGTGAGCTGAGCTGTATTAGCTAGACATGTGGTCTGATAATATTTAAACCACAGAAAATCATTGAAATGTGATAGATGGATGGAAACTCAACATTGTGAAGTCACCATTTAAGTAGTAATAAAAGTCATAACAATTAAATCTGCAAATATACATTTATAAGGATTATCACCTCCTTTTATCCAAAAGTACTACTCTTTAAACCCAGTTCAGCTCTCATTTCTCTGATGTCTTCATTACTCATGTTAATCTAACTCTTCTCTGATCTATTCTACCGCTTAAAGTCTGTATCAAAGAGTTTAACAACTGACTAAACCCTTTCATATTATTATGCCATATATTTTTGCACCATTATGAAGAGTACTTTACAAAGGAACCTGTATTTATTTATTTTTTCTTATTCAAGCTGGTCACAGAGCAAGTGTTTAGTAACTAAATCCTAAATTATTTTTGACAAAAGTAATGCATAGAGGTTTTTTGTGTTCCAGCAGAAAGAGCAACTTATTAAAAATAAACTCTGAAATTCTATCGAGACACCAACTACAAAGTAAATTCATATTCTGAAAGAATTGATGAAATAGGAATAAACATCTGACAATGAATCATCAGTAATTTATGCATAGCAGAGCACCACAAAAGTTACCTTGCATGGCACAGTGCTTAATACTCTAAAAGAATGAGGAAAGCTCTAGAGAAAACCTTAGAGAGACTTATTTCCAGCCTAGCTTTTCTTTCCAGCAAGTTGCATGACCTTGAGGAAGATACAAAAGTTCTTTGGGCCTCAATTAGGATTGATCACTAAAGTACTTCTAGCTCCAAATTATTATGATTTTATTTAAGTTCTCAAAGCATTCTTTACTTACACAGAAGTTAAGAGGGATTTAATTTATAGTAGAGCTTAGAAAATCAAATGTTTTAGGTTATCTCAGTTTCAATATAACATAAACTCGACTTTAATTTGTGAAAAGTCAAAAGAATTGAATAAAAAGGATTCTGATGTTTTTTAAAACAGAGAATCTGATGTCAGCGGACTCAGATTAAGGACCCTGCTTGACCCTTCCTAGTTACAAGAACTTGAGAAAATTGTTTTCTCTCTTTTCTTGTTATCCTAACTATACACAAATAAGCACAGGTGTTGGGGGGCAGAATTATTACAATAAATATTTCTTACAGACCTTTCCAAATTTTTTGTTATAGTGTAGGAGGATGGTATGACATTTCAACACAACCACTATCTCTGAAGGTTAAAGAAAGAAGATGACTAAATATTACAGTAAAAGGAGAGAGTATGGAAGTGAATCAATAACAGCTCCAAATTGGGGAGGATGGGAGATATCCTGTGGTCCACTAGAGACAGGCTGGTGATGAGGCTGGAATTGCAAGAAGGGTCGAGTCACATCAGGAAAGAGCTAGAAAGCACTCCTGGAGTATGCAAGTAAATTTCAACTTAGTCTTCCACTAAGGTTGTTGATATATATACATGCATATATAAATGAAAAAAAGCCCAAAAGAAATGTTATATAATATATATAGCCATACATATCATAATGGTAATTAAATCATATAACACTCCATTGTAGTCCAGACTTCTCTTCTGAAGCGCAGATTCACCTGTCTATTTTCATTTAGATAGGTCACAGTCATTTCAACCTCAACATGTCCAAAATCAGAGTGATTCAATTTGTCCTCTCAAACCTGTTCTCTTAGTATCACAATTCACCTGGGTACTCATACTAGAAATTTCTGATTACTCCCTTTTCTCTACTCACTCCTGACATCCAATCCATGAGCAGGCCCTGATAGCACAACACTAAAATGTCTTGAATGAATAAGATGTCCCCAGCATCACTGCCTTCTGGTCAAAGTCACTGTAATTTCCTGCTTGAACTATTCCAGTGGACAGCTTGCATTCTTTTTTTTTTTTTTTCACTCTAACCACACTCTGTTCTCTGACAGTCAGAATAAACTTCTAAAAGCATAAATGTCACTATTCCAACTAAAGCCCTCCAGTTGATTCCAGTGCATGTTGTTTACCACACTCTGTGAAATTTTTTATGATTTAGTATCAGCCTCTCTCCCTCTTCACCCTGTCTGTTTCTACTCCTTGATCAGTTGCCTCCAGGAGCCCCAGATCCTGGAAGAGACTCATCTTCTCTTCTCCTCAGGAGTTTTGTACAAGCTGTCTCCACTTGCTCTGCCTGGCAAGATTTTCCTATTTCCTCCTCAACCCAGTTGTCTCCTGTTAATGTGGCCAATTCTTTCTGTTCTTCAGGACTCTCTCTGGTGCCAGCCTGACAGAACACTTCCCTGACCACCCTACCAAAAATAGCTTCCCCTTGATTATTAAGTCCTCTATTAGTTTCCTTTTAGCTTTTACTAAACTGTACAATTATTTAACTTATGCATTTGTTTACTTAAATCTTTTTCTCTCCAAAATATTAAATCCTATGGAGAATGATGTTTCACTCACCATTGTTTCCCCAGTACTTAATGTACTGCCTGTGTATGGTAGGCACATGGTAAATGTTTGTTAAATAAATACATTGTGTGTCAGAAAATTTTCTCATCAGAACACAAGTTGAATTTTCTCATGATAACCAATGACAAAATTAAATGGCTTTATAGTCATTTTTCTCTAGTTTCTTCTTTGTCAAATTTATCCTAAAAAGCAGGGGACATTTGAAATTAGATAACTGAGAAATTGTTGTTCATGTATTTTCTTATCAGTCGGTGATTTAAATTTGTATTTTTGTTTCACATGACTATAAATCTATTATAAATCTATTTCATCAGATATTAGACCATATTTTGTACTTAAACTTTTAAAGAATCTGACATTAGTGTCCTCAGGATTCCTTGGTGGTTTTTCTTTTTTAAAAAAGCTTACTATAGTTTAGAGTTGCTGGTATCACTTGTGCTGTAAAGCTCTGAGAATATTATTGGATAATTTAACACACATATACATGTAGTATTGATAAACATAAATAGAATCATATGACATTCATATCACATAGCACTTATCTTTTAATGTGTTGTGTCATTTACTTCTTTAGGATAACAGTCAGTTTTCTAAGGAGATTGTGCAATAAAAAATTAAACTTGCTTTAATTTGAATCTTAAGTGAAACAGAATAGTGTTTCCAGTAATAAGTAATCGAAATAGCGCTTTCATAAAGTTGTAGCTACATTTATAAATTGTCATAATCCAATTTCAGATGATCGTATATTCTTAAAGAATCAGTTTTTGAATAAATTCTGCTGTAACTTAAAGCAAGTAGAGGAAAAAAGAGTGAAATCAATTAACCCGCTGGTCCAGGAAAGGAACCTGTGAACAGACCTATTTACCTTTGCTTAAACAACATTTTCTTTTGCAGCAGGTTTACAAAACAGGTGATTGAATTTATACAAGATCACACTTTCACCAAAATTAAGAGCAGCTGGGAGCACATACAGTTTTACTACATGAACCCTTCTACCAAAAAAGAAAACTCTAAAAAAAATCTGCCAATTAAAACTAATAGAGTAAGTTGCAGAAAACTTAGGAATTAATTAACTCCTGTGGTCTAAGTAGGAGCTGATTATGAACTGTAAAAAACAGGGTAGAACCTGCAAAAATTGCCTGAGGCACCTCAAACATAAGCGTGATAATAAATAGTCAAAGAAAGTTTTCTTAAATTGGTCCATTTATATTTTGGATTTGGAGAGGAGAAAGCATTTTTTTAAATCATTTTTCTGATAACTTCACTATTTAAAAACAAAGAATTTAATGCATTTTTAACATTTATTGTGAAAGGCGTAGAGGTGAACTTGATCAGAGATAGCTGCGCAAAAATTGGATTCTAGAATATGGCATAAGACTGAATAAAATACAAGGTAAGAGGTATTCCCACAGATGCCAAAGTGATCTTTTGAAAGGTAGCATTCTGACACTCTGTTCAATATCCTGCCTGCATAAGTCCTCCTCACTCAGAGCCAAGCCAAACTCCTTAAAGGAAACTCCATGGCTTATGTGATCTGCACACCCACAGTCACTCCACAGCACAGCAGCCCCACTTCTCTGTGATCTCACCGCCTTCCATCTCCTCCTCCCGCATGGTACAGGGTCTTCTTGCCATTCCTTGAATGTTCCATTAATAGTCTCCCCTGAAAATCTTCATATCACCTATCTGTTCTGCCTGAATTCTCTTCTGATATTCACAAAAGGAACCTCCCACGTTCTTTACTACTTTGCTATATATCCTCTTGTCAAGAAAGACTATCCTAACCACTAAATTTGAAGTTGCAACCTGTCCTTCCCCCATATGCTCTCAATCCGTTTCTTCTTTGTCTTTTTCCTTTTTATCCCCATGGCACTAGTTGCCTTCCAAAATGATATACATAAAATATACTTCTTTATCATATTTGTTATTTATTATCTTTCTTTCTTTAACAGAAATAAAAACTTCATGAGAGTAGAAATCTTTATCTGTTTTGTTCCCAAACACCTACAAGAGTGCCTAATACATTATAGGTATACAGGACATATTTGCTAAATGAATAAAATAATATCCATGATTTTTCTCCATTAGAAAATTAAGTCTGTGGGAAAGCACAGCCTGAACCAGGATTAAAATCCAAGAAAAACTAGAAAGGATATAGAACCCTAGAGAAATGAGGAAGAGAACCCAACTCTAGTAACAAGTTAGCATGGAGTAGTTGGACACAGCAATTCTAGCATAAGGAAGTTTAAGGATTCTAGATTAGCCAAAGCTGAGCTATTAAAAATAAACATTTCTTTTAATTTCTTACCTATATTCTATAGCAATATCTTTTATATCAAGAAGTCTGTAGTAATATTTTTTTATACCAGGAAGTATTTTCTGTGCAAGTGTTACAAATGACTCCTTAGTAAGAGAAGAATAAGGAGATAATTAGGCTATATCTATTTGGCTGCAAACCAGCAACCAAAGCGTTAGTGGCAAAATGCCCTGGAGTCAACGACCCATTGTGAATCTGTAGTGTTTTCCCCAGTACTGTGACTGTTAGGATTTCATTAACCAATAAAAACAATTTTCTTTTTCTCCAAATTGACACATTATCCATAACACAGATTTGTGTGTAAAGCTTTAAGACACTCTCTTTTTATTCCTCTAATTAGGACTGCAGCTCTATTCAAAAATTGACTTTAACTTTTAAATTATAGTAGACTTAGAGGTTGAGATTTCTAATATGCTCTCAACATGAAAATTACTCATTCTCTGCATCTTTATCAGTGAAGTTTCAGTAGTGCTTTTAGATCTTCACAATAAAATGAACTGTGGTACCTAGAAATCTCATGAATAGAATAGGCAGGCAATAAGAGATAAGACTAATGGACAGGCAAAATTCTAATAGTGTTTACAAAAATGAAGCTATTCTGCTATTTTGATAAATTTCAGCTTTCTTTACTCAAAATTCCATTCTCTTTGTCTCTTCTCTCACCATTGTCTGTCTACGCATTTATATGAAAAAAATAAACTTGTATGAATCTCTTGACTATAAATTTACTTATTAATTATACTTGGAAGTAACTCTAGACAAAGAGGTATGTTGTGAAGTTTTCATCGTACACAGATTCCAGAAACTTTTAATAATCCTGCTTTCCATTCTTATTAGTTTATTATCTATTTTGACTGTATTCTTTATTGCCATCATCTCAGTTTCAACTCTTTCATTCTTTCATCTTGTCTTTCTTCATTTCTATTTATCCTTTCCATCAATGTCTTGTTTGTGGTTTGAGTCCAGTCATTCTGGGGGCTCTTCATTGTTTGAGTTCTGAAGGCTATATTCTCAGATGCTGTCTTTCCAGAGGTCTGGAGGGTACCTGTGTCCATCCATTTTGCTTCTTCAGTTGTGAGTGTTTCTCCCCTCCTTCCCCCCTCTTTAATTCCATTGCTTAGTGTCAAAGGGGAAAGTTTTCACTTCCATTTGCTTAATCCCCTCTTCTTCCTTATGTAGATCCTCTCGATTTGTTAAATTTTGAAGCCAGACTTGGGATGAGGGTTGGGCTGTCTTTTCGTAGTTTTGAGATTTGATTAAGGTGTAGTGGATGGAGCTATGGTTCAGAAGCTATCTGCAGATCACAGTATCCACTGACTGGTGTTGGGCCCCATGAAATTCACTTCTCACCACCTTACAATCTGTCCATGTGGTGGGAGTGTATGTATGCCCCCTGAAAACAAAATGAGATAAGGAAAAGAAGAAGAACAGAGAAAGGAAAAAGGGTGAAGAAAGGAATATAAAGAGAAAGAAGAAGAAGAAGAAGAGAAGGAGAAGGAGAAGGGAAACAGATAGGTACATGACCTAATGGATAAACCAACAAACAAAAACAAAAACAAACAATAAAAAACCGATGCATTCACCCTTAAAGATATCCACACACAAACAAAAAACTAAAAATCAAAACAAAAACACAACAAAAACACAAACAAAAACAGAAAAAAAAAGGAGGGAGACAAGGGGCAAATTAAGTCAGAAGAAACATGCAGGAAGATATGTATGGGAAGAGCAGGCAAAAAAGAACTCTCTCTTGTGACCATTTCTGGAATATTAGGTTCCTTTCCTTTTTTTTTTTTACTGACTGGTCCCAAGTGCTGCTGCAGTAGGGAGCGGACTCTGGTTTCAGTCCCTCCCCTCAACTATCTGTGCAGGCCAGTCTGGCTACTCTCAAAGTGAGTCAGATGCCCCATGGACTGGTGGGGGAGGGCGGTGATGATCTGGACTCACCCTAATTTGTCCGTTGCCGCTTCTGTTGCTGCTGCTGCTGCCACTAAGTCTCCCACAGTATCGGACGTGTCAGTGCCTGGTCCAGGGTGGTGGTGGGGCTTCTGTCTCTCTGTGTCTGCTCCTGAAGTATCCTATCTGGGCTAGCAATGGTTGATCACAGAAGGGTTCAGAGATTTTTCTCTGGGTTGGAGGCTGATCACAGTTGGGTGGGCCAAGCAGATCTCTGTCAGGTTCTGGGACAGAGAAAATGGCAGAGGTCCATGTCTCCTCCCTGTGTCAGACTCAGCTCCAGATTTCCTCCCTGTGCTTTCTCCACAATTCCTGCTGCCCCTTCCTGGCCCTTTTCCCTAGGTGGTAGTATGGGCCACATGCCAGGTGCCACAGAGCAGGTGATCTCTGCTGTTACCTTCTAAGAGACACCCCAGATGATGGCAGATGATCCTGTGTGCTGGGGGGCATTGATCTCAGAGCAGTGGTAGGTTGCAGCCACCTCTGGAGGGTAGCCCCAGGTGCTTTACCCATGTCTCCACTCAGATGGACATTCACTCACCCACTTGCACACACCCACAAAAAAAAATTTGTCTTTTTGAATACTCACTCATGCATAGACTCTCACACTCCCACCAGTTCTGTGGCCACTTGCCAGAAGTCACCACAACTGACAACTGATAATGATTACTTTTTATAAATGTAACATTAATAACTACAATTAGTTAGATTGAGCTTAAATAAAATAATGTAAATTTTTAAACGGAGAATGTGTAAGTACTCAACAAATAGTAATAATAATAATAGTAATTTGAATTTTAAAAAGGAAATTAGAAATGGGAAATTAATAGATTTGAAAAAATTTACTTGGAAGAGAATTAGTAGGGTTTATGCTTATGAAAATTTTATGACTATATTTTTCACTTTATTGGCCTCCAAACTCCATAACATCAGGGATTATATCTACTTTGCTTATCAGTGCTTATGCATCTATGTAACTAATTTGTTTATCACATTGTAGAGGCCAAAATTAATTGTTGAATGAATAATCACTTTCTATGCTATCATATTTATATTGCCATGTCTTTATAAAAGGAATTTTTAAGGTTTTGTATGAACCAAACATATTATTTGAGCTAAAAAAAAATGATTATGTTCATATTTTGCTGGCAGTGTGCTGTGTTATGCGTTATCGAAATATTATATGTGTTCTCTCACTTCTCACAATAGCTTATGAGAAATAAGTAAACTTATTTTATGAGTTATTATACATAGTAGAAAACCTAAGCTCAAAGAGTTTAATATTTTGTCTAGAGTTAGACACTTTGATAATGCCTTATTCTGGTCTCAAATCCAGGTCTGTCTCCCAAGACTAGATCGTTGCCTCCCATTACGAGATGCTAAAGGCAACTATCTATGGTAAGAACAAATTGGTGAAAAAGTATTACAGTTCTCTTTCTAGTCTTGCTTAATCCTTCTGTCTGTTTTTCTTTTAAAATCATCAGAATTTTAAAATTGCATTAAAATGTAAAGATACAAAATATAAATAAAACGTTAAATAAAGTTTTTAATGTCAATATATCTTAATGTGGTTCCATGGTTAATTTTATCATCAGGATAATGAGAATAAACACATGACAAATTACCCTATAGATTAATACTATTTCTCTCTTGACCCAATAAAAAATATTCAGTAGGTTATATAAATTGAGTCTAGCAAGAAGCTAATTTGTTTTAACTGCCAGTGTATACAATAGTAACAAATGCTAATAATAGCATTGCAAAGGAGAAGAAGGTTGTAAACAAATATTGATTATTTAAGTACTAACAAATTCCATGCTAAATGACCTTGACCTATGTGTAGTATTAAAATATGCGTATAGGAGCAAAGACTGTGAAATAAAATATACATTTTATTCTTAATAATATATTTATCTTCATGTCAGTTAATTTAAGCATATTCTGTTTTTAAAGATATAGCAGAATGTTGGTCTTGGTAACATTTGTCTCCTATAGTAGAGATCACAAATTCTGTTCCTGAGTTAAGATGTGAACCACAAATGTCCTTTTTTTAAAACTTAAGTAGTGTTAACAATTGTTTTTTTAATATTTTGTATATGATATTGTGGTAGGCAGAATAATGACTCCTTAAAGATGCCCATACCTTAATGCTTAGAACCTGTTAAAACTCTATATTGTGCAGCAAAATGAACTTTGCTTCTGGAATTAAGGATACAGATTGGATTAAAAAAAAAAAAGATTATGTTAGATTGCCCAGTCCTAATGGGCCCAATCTGATCACATTAAAGTTTAAAAACAAAACATTTTCTTCCTTGAAGACACAGAGATGTGACAGCAGGAAAAGTCTGTGATATTCAAAGTGTTAGAAAGATTCAACTCATCATTGCCCAAGGAAGGCCACATAAAAGAAATGTAGGCAACCTCCAGCAGCAAAGACTGTATCCAGCAAGATACAGAGACTTCATTCTTATTACCCCAAAAAATTGAATTTGACAAAGAATGAATTTGGAAGCAGATTCATCTCCAGAGCCTCTAAAAGGTAGTACCAATATTTGGATTTCAGACTTTGGAGACTCTAAGATTCAGTCAGATGGTGTCAGGATTTCTGACTCACAGACGTGTGAGATTTTAAATGAGTGTTATTTTATGCCCCTAAATTTGTGGTTATTTATTATGACAGTAAGAGAAAACTAATAATGAGTTATCTCACATAGAAATTCTTGTTTCCGCATAGACCTCCTTGTTTGGCTGCACTGGGTTGGAATTGAGTAGTAGCTGTCTCTTTTGGTTGGAGCCTGTGACTGTGATTTACTTATTAACACTTGACCACTTTACTTATTTACGTAACATACTTTTCCAATTGGCATTTGGGTTTCCAACAATCGATTCCAAATTTAAGGAAGAGATATTAGCAAGATGGTGAAATAGAAAGCCCTAGGCCCTCTTCCCTACACAAACAAATTGATTTAACAATAATTCATGGATAGATTCCTTTTGTGAGAAATCAAGAAACTAGTTAAGAGGCTCCTGTGCCACTGGTGAATGCAAAACCAGTCACTTCAAATATGTGGGGAAAATTCAAAACACCTTTTTGCCACAATTTCAAAACCTAGACAGAGTACTATATGATTGGAATGAAAATCATAAGAGGTAAAACTCATGTCCAATGTCCCAACTTTTCTGAGATAAACAGAGGACTTGCTTCTGTTCAGCTTGTCTCAGAGCACTGATGGAACCTGGGCATTCTCTAGTGGCCCAGGGTAATGAGAACAGAAACGGTAGTTTGAGTTGGTGGTTACCATAGTCCTTGATTCTTGCTTATCAAACAGAAAGTGGATGAAATAGTCCAGATCCTAGATTCTCTCTGCAAAGGCAATACTTTGAAAAAGTATCCAGTAACACAACCCTTCTAGGAAATGCCTTAGGAACTTTTTTCAGTCATGCTTGTCTCAGAGTGCTGGTGGTACCCAGTAGTCTATACATCTGGAGGTTTTTAAAAAGAAAGAAAGCAGGTGTACTAGCATAAGTGTTTGATAGACCCCCCCTATCTCTCAAGACAAGCTGACCAGGCTGATAGGTGATAGTCTTCTGTCAGGTAAATCTGTGAAGACTAGGAAAGGTGGGTGATTTTTTAAAAATGCCTAACCAACAACACAAGGTAATGTGAAAAATAGGAGAAATATGTTTCAAACACACCATCAAGATAAATCTCTAGAAACTGATTCTAATTAAATGGAGATAAATGCTGTACTGATACAGAATTCAAAATAACTGCAATAAAGATATTCACTGAAGTTAGGAGAACAATGCATGAACAAAGATAGAATTTCAATAAAGAGACAGAAAACTTTTAAACAACCTAACTTTATAATTCAAGAAGATAAAAAATGAAAAACAAACTAGTAGAAGGTAGAAAATAATAAATATTGGAGCATAAATTAAAAAAATAAAGAACAGATAAACAATAAAAAAATCAACCATCATTAGCTAACTTAGAATATAAGAAGATTCAAATAAATAAAATTAGGAATGAAAAAGAAGATATTACTACAGATGTGACAGAATAAAGAGGATCATAGGAAGCTAATATAAACAATTATGTGTCAACAAACAGGATAACCTAGAAGAAATGAATGCATTGCGAGAAGTATGTGGCCTACCTTTTGCTGAATCATGATGAAATAGAAAATCTGAACAGACCTGTAATTAGGAGATTGAATCAGTAATCAAAATTTTCCCAACAAAAGGACAGCCCATTTACCATGGCTTCACTGGCAAATTTTACCAAACATTTAAAAAACAGTGCAGGGCGGGCTCGGTGGCTCAGCCTGTAACCCCGTGCTTTAGGAGGCTAAGGTGAGTGGATTGCCTGAGCCCGCGGGTTCGAGACCCGCCTGGGCAACTTGGTGAGCCCTCATCTCTACAATAAATCAAAAATTAGCTGGGCATGGTAGCGTGCACCTGTAGTTCCAGTTACTTGGAAGGCTGAGGCGGAAGGATTGCCAGAGCCCAGAAGGTCGAGGCTGCGGTGGCCGGGAGTGGCCACTGCACTCCAGTCTGGGCGACAGAGTGAGACTGCAACTCAAAAAAAAAAACAAAAAAAAAACAGTGCCAAGTTTTCTCAAATGGTTTATAAAATTAGAAGTAGAGAAAATACTTCCAAACTCATTTTATGAAACAAGTATTATCCTGATACTAAATTCAGAAAGACACCTAAAGAAAACAAAACTTCAAGCCAGTATCACCAATGAATGTAGATACAGAAATCCTCAGTAGAATACTAGAAAACTGAACTCAACAGCTCACATTAAAAGAATCATACACCGTGATCAAGTGGGATACATTTATGGGATGCAAGGATAGTTCAACTTATGCAAATCAATTAATATAATATACCACATTAACAGAATGAGGTAAAAAAATCATAAAAACTAGGTATAGATGGAATATATCTCCATATAATGTAAGCCATATGTTAAAAGCTGAGCACTAACATCACCTTTAATGGTGAAAAACTGAAAGTTTTTTGTTTAAAATCAGGAATAAGACTAGCATAGAACTAGAAGTCCTAGACAAAGAAATTATGTTAAAAAAAATAAGAAAGAAGGAAGAAAAGGCTATGCAAGTCAAAAAGGAAGAAGTAAAATAATTACTTTATAGATAACATAATCTTGTATATAGAAATTCTAAAAACTTCACAAAATTGTTAGAGCTATTTAAACAAATTCAGTAATGTTGCAGGCTACAAAATGAACTTAAACATATATGTTGCTTTTCTATACACTAAGAACAAGCTATCTATTTCAAAAATTAAGGAAACAATTCCATTTATAATACCACCAGAATGCATAAAATACTTATGAATAATAAACTGAAATATAAGACACTGATGAAAGAAATTGAAGACCGTAAAAGCTAATAAAAAGATATTAGTGTTCATGATCTGGAAGATTGAATACTATTAAAGTGTTCACACTACTCAAAGCAATCTACAGATAAAATGAAATTTTTAGCAAAACCTAAATGACATTTTATACAGAACGAGAAAAAAATCCTAAAATTCTTTTTAAAAAGACTCTGAAAATCCAAAACAATGCTAGGAAAACAAAAAACAAAAAGCTGGTGACATCACACTTCCTGATTTCAAAATATAGTATAAAACAATAGTAATTAAAACAGTATGGTAGTATTATAAAGGCAGACATACAGATCAATGAAAAATAAGGGTCTAGGAATTAAATCCATGTGTATACAGTCAATTGACCTTCAACTAAGGTGCCAACAATACACAATAAGGTAAGGATAGTCTCTTCAACAATGATGTTGGATGCCCACATGAAAGATAAAATTGGACCCATATTTTACATCATACACACAAATCAACTAAAAATTGATTAAAAACTTTAATGTAAGATCCAAAAGTTTAAAACGTCTAGAAAAAAAAATAAAAAAGCTTCATGACATTGATATTGACAGTGATTTCATAAATGTGATATTAAAAGAACAGGCAACAAAAGCAAAATAGACAGGTTGAACTACATCAAACTAAAAAGATTCTGCATTGCAAAATAAACAATGAACAGAGTGAAAAGGCAACCTATGAACTGGAAGGAAACATCTGCAAGCCATTTTTCAGGCTAGGTGTTAATTTCTAAAATATGTAAGGGAAAACTCAAAAGTAAGGAAAATAATAACCCAATTTTAAAAATAGCTAAAAACTTAAGCAAACATTTATCCAAGGAAGACCTATAATAGGCAACAGATATATTACAAAAATGTTTAGTGTCTCCAATCAACAGGAAAATGTAAATTAAAATTACATCAGATACTACCTCATATTTATCAAGATGGTTATTAAAAATACACGTTTTGGCAAAATATGTACACTGTTGGTCATAAGACAAAAAGGAGCATGTTGTGGAAAGCAATATGGAGGTTCTTTAATAAATTAAAATAACCGGGTTCGGTGGCTCAGCCTGTAATCCTGCGCCTTGGGAGGCTGAGGTGAGTGAATTTCCTGAGCCCGCGGTTTGAGACCTGCCTGGGCAACTTGGCAAGACCTCATCTCTACAATAAATCAAAAAAATTAGCCGGGTGTGGTAGCGCGCGCCTGTAGTTCCAGCTACTTGGAAGGTTGAGGCAGAAGGATCTCCGGAGCCCAGCCGGTGAGGCTGCGGTGGCCGGGAGCGGCCACTGCACTCCAGTCTGGGCGACAGAGTCAGACTCCAACTCAAATGAAAAATAAATTAATTAATTAATTAAAAGTGATACTATCATATGAGCCAGGAATCCTGCTTCTGGATATTTACCAGAAAAATCAAAATCAGGTTCTTAAAGCTGTATTACCATTCTAATGTTCGTTGTAGCACTATTCACTGTACCTAAAGTGTGGAAACAATGTAAATGTCTATCAATGGATGGATACATAAAGAAAATATTATATATCTCTATATATACACATATAATGAAATATCTTAAAAATAAGAGAATCCTTCAATACGCAACAGCGTGAATGAACCTTAAAGTCATTGTCCTAAGCATAATATGCCAGTTCCAAACTGACAAATACTGCATTATACTTCTTATAAGAGATGTCCTAAATGGTCAGTCTCATAGAATCAGAGTAAGAGTAGAATGGTGGTTACCAGTGGCTGGAGGGCAGGAAGAATGGGAAGTTGCTAACCAGTGGTCATAACGTTTTAAATGTGCTGAATGAAAAAGTTCTAGAGATATGTATAACACTGTGCCTACAGTTAATAAGGTATTGTACACTTAAATTTGTTCATATGGTAGATTCACATTAAGTTCTTACCACAGTAACATAAATTATTAATTAAAATTTCAAAGAATCAGAACCCATGATCAGCTGGGGATTTTTTATTCTCTTTCCAATGTCCTTGACTTCAGCATTCCTTATTTTGCCCCATTAGAACACACTCCGTCCTTCTCTTTCTCCTTTACTTTATTTTTAATAAAGCTCAGTGGACTAAACAAAGTTGGTTGCTATGGAAACATAAACCTTTCTTTTCACAAATAGTTTTAGGAATAAATGTCATCATGCAATTCTTTTCTCAAGTTTCTCCCAGTGCCTCAGTTGCTATGGAGTTTCCCTCCTCCACTAATTGAATGATGTTGGAAAAATACTTTTATTGTAAATTACAAGTTAAGGCATTGCTCCAATGTCTTAAATTTATTTACAGTTTTGACATATGAGGCTAGAGCACAAGACTAGAATAAATAAATAAATACACCTTGTCCTTGGTGTGAAATTATTTAGCACTAGAAAGAAAAAAACAATGTCTAAACAGGTAAACAAATATCTGCCTAGGCATTAGGTAACATAATCTCCCAGTCCCAAATATGTGGATGCTTTTTGTTCCAGTAATTGAATGTAACAATAAAGCTTAACCATTGCTTATGTGTTTTCATTGAGCCTTAAATATCTATTTTATCACTCTTCACAGCTGAAATGTACATTTATTTGTGAAATATTCAAATATTCTTTCTCTCCCACTAACCATTCAGGCTCTCTATTGGTAAAGTCTCTAAATCTTGATCCTATTTGTGCTAAATACTTAGCACCTTGCCTGTATCATTATAAGCTAAAACTTTCAATATGTACCAAATGAATAAATAAATGATATATGCTTTATTTATCATTTTTATGGTAGAATTGTGTGCACAATATGTAACTCTAAATCATAACATAACAAAGCATCGAAGACAAAGCATTCACATGTCAGTGTAGTTCAGAAATTATTTTTTCAAGGTATTGAAGAAAACTCAACTTTCCACATATATCTTCAACAGGGAAATTTCTCTGCAAGACAGCTGGGTTTGTTCCACATCCTGTTACATAGCAGCCTGAAGAGTCATGAATAGGATGCCAGGAGAATAAGGGGATAAAAGTAATTGATGATAGGATACAAGCTGTCTTGTTGTAGGTGCCAAGCATCTGATAGTCCCTAAGCCTTTCTCCTAAGAATCTGCAAATAATTATATGACTGGCAATTTGGACTCATATTGTCTGAAGACTTTCTGGCTGTGGTTTGCAAAAAATCTGGACCTGCTTCTGACCTCAGTGTGCATCTGCCATTTTGATTTCTATTTGCCTTGAACTTTGCTGATTTCACATTTTATTTACCAATGTATTCCATTAATCATAATTTCTTCTTTTCTCTTCTGCCACACTGGCTGTTGTTCATTACCACGTCATTTCATTTCTGCCTTAGAGACAGGTCTGTAGCTTAAGACAGAGCTTTTCCTCTAAGAGGAGTTCCTAAAGTTAGTCTTTGTAGGAGAAGTCACTTCTAAGAACTGGAGAACTGTTGACATCTTTATCTTCCAGGACAAAAGGCAAAATTGAGAACATTTCATATAAAACATTCAGGTCTTCCCTTAATTAATTTTAGTTGATAGTTTTTAATTTCAAAGATGTTGCATATTTATAATACAAATAAAAATAAACATCATAGCAAATAAAGATAGCTATTTTCCTTCATTTCTTTATTCTACATCTCAGATAAAACAACTGTTGATGATTGGCACATCTCAATTCTATCTTTTTTATGCAGAGTCTACATTTGGTCTGACCAGGATATCATTCAAGCTCTATCATTGCTTTTCTGAGGGAAGTGAGGCAAGTCCCTTAGTTTCTGAACTTTAGGTTCTTTATTTATAAAATGGAGTTTCTAATGGTACCTACTTAGTAAGGTTAGTATAAGCAATTGATAAGATAATGCACATAAAATGTTTATCCAAGTAGTACTCAACAAATGTCAACTGGTATTAGTTGTGAACACAGATGCATATTTTACATAAATGGGATGTTATTCTTCACATTTTTCATTTACTAAAATTTCATTTCATTTTACTAAAATATGTTAATGGATTTTTTCATGTCAATACACCAACATGAATTTACTTTTCTAAGTGATTTCAGAGTATTTTAATAGATGCTTGTGTTTGATTTTCTTGCTGATTGTTTCTCTTATTTTTAATCTATCTTTATATTTAACTGTTTCTTATAAACACAAAATTAAGATCAATTAGAAGTCCCTCTAGATAAATCCTCAATACTTATCTATTGACAATTATTGGCTATGATTGCTACTACCCACCTTACTGATGTAATTAACTATGATTTTAGTTTAGTTGATATGTTAGTGAACACTTGTACCATGCTAGAATGTAAATTCCCATCAGTAAATTCATTCTGTTGCTAACAAATTCGAAGTCTAAAAAGAAGAGAATTAACAACCGACTGAATTAATCATTCAACCTTTTGGAGGCTATTTAAAGTTGTCATTTGGTATTGTTGTCAAAAAATAAAGTAGTCAGTTTACAACATTTGCCTTCTCTAAATATGAGAATTATTAGAAAAAAAAAATCACATCTAGTTTTTAGAATAATCCCTGATACAAGTATTTTTACAATTGATTAGCTAACAATTAATATGCATCATTTTAAACATACTCAAGCCATAAATTTTACTTTTTATAAAAGTTAGTTGAGAGTGAGCTGATGGCAGCACATTTTTTGCTGGTAAAATTCTGCCCGAGATAATTGACACAATCACAAGTCCAAAGTCTAAAAAGTTTCTGGAATCTGTATATGATGAAAACTTCACAACATACCTCTTTTTCTAGAGTTACTTCCAAGTATAATTAATAAGTAAATTTATAGTCAAGAGATTCATACAAGTTTATTTTTTTTTCATATAAATGCGTAGACAGACAATGGTGAGAGAAGAGACAAAGAAAATGGAATTTTGAGTAAAGAAAGCTGAAATTTATCAAAATAGCAGAACAGCTTCATTTTTGTAAACACTATTAGAATTTTGCCTGTCCATTAGTCTTATCTCTTATTGTCTGCCTATTCTATTCATGAGATTTCTAGGTACCACAGTTCATTTTATTGTGAGGATTATTACTAATAGGGGAATTTATTTCTCTACTAACATATATCAAGAAAATGGAAAGATCACAAGTTAACAGCCTAACAACTCAACTAAGGAAGCTAGAGAATCAAGACCAGCAAAACTCTGACATCAGCAGAAGAATCCAGATCACCAAATAAAAGCTTATGTATGAACATAGAAGACAAAAATATCATATAAAACAATCAATGAAACAAAAAGTTGGTTCTTTGAAAGAATAAAGAAGATTGATGAACTCCCTAGCCAGAACAACCAAGAAAAATAGAGAAAAAGTCAAAATAAACACAATCAGAAATGCAAAAGATAAAGTCACAACCGTCTCCAAAGAAATACAAAAGATTCTCAGAGATAACTATATACACCTATATGGAAACAAACTCAAAAACCAAAATACATGGAGGACTATCTGACATCACATATCCTCCCAAGATTGAAACAAGAAGGCATTGAGATACTAAATAAACCAATAACAATCCAGGAAATTGACTTCATCATAAGAAAACTACCTACAAAAAACATTCTAGACCAGAAGGCTTTCCAACATAATCCTACAGAACATACAAGGAGGAGCTGACACCAATCCTACTGAAAGCATTCCAGGCAATTTAGAAAGATGGAATTCTCCCCAAATTATTTTTTGAAGCTAAGATCACATTGATACCCAAACTGGGTAAAGATCCAACAAAAAAGGAGAACTACAGGCCAATATCCCCATTGAATATACATGAAAAAATTCCAACAAGATTCTTGCAAATCGAATCCAAATACACATCTCAAAAGTCATCGACCATGACCAAGTAGGCTTCATCCCTAGAATGCAGGGCTGGCTTAACATCTGCAAGACCATAAACATAATTAAATATAACAAAAGATGTAAAAACAAGAACTACATGATTATATCATTAGACAGAGAAAAACGTTTTCAATAAAATCCAGCATCTTTTCTTGATAAAAAACCCTTGAATAACTAGGCATAGAGGGAATATACCTCAAAATAGTAAGAGCCATCTACAGTAAATCCACAGTAAACATATAGCTAAATGGACAGAAATTAGAATGATTTCCCCTGAAAACTGGAAGAAAACAAGGCTAATGTTCAACATAGTATAGAAGTTCTAGCTAGAGCAATAAGACAAGAGAAGGAAATCAAGGGTATCCAAACAGAAAAAGAGGAAGTTAGGTTATCCCTTTTTGCAGATGACATGAACCTATACCTTGAAAACCCAAGAAAATCTGTCAAAAACCTCCTTACACTGATAAGGGACTTTGGCTAAGTTTCAGGGTATAAAATAAATGTGCAAAAGGCAGTCACATTCTTATACAGCAACAAAAAAAAATGGGCAGAGAACTAAAGAAAAACACAGTGCCATTCGCAGTACCCACACACACACAAATGAAATACCTTGGCATCTTCCTAACCAGAAAAGTGAAAGACTTTTAACAATGAAAAATATAAAGCACTGCTCAAAGAAATCAAAGATGACACAAACAAATGGAAAAATATTCCTTCATGGATTGGAAGAATAACATTGTTAAGATGTCCATCCTACCACAGGCAATCACAGATTTGATACAATACCCATTAAATTGCCAACTTCATTTTTCTCAGACCTAGAAACAATACAGAAAAAATATGAAAACATAAAAGAGCACACAAAGCCAAAATAATCCTTAGCAAAAGAAACAAAGTGGGAGGTATCATATTTACGGACTATAAACTTTGTTACAAAGTTGCAATAATCAAAATTGTCTGGTAGTGATAAAAGAACAGGCATATAGACTAATGAAACAAGATAGAGATTCTGGAAGCAACACCTCAATTTCTCAACTAAGTCATCTTCAACAAAGCCTCCACAAACAACCAGTGTGGAGAAGAGAACCTATTCAGTTAATGGTACTGGATAACTGACTGACCACATGCAGGAGATTGAAACAGGCCCCCTACCTATCAACTTACACAAAAATCAACTCTAAATGGACCTAAGACTTACATGTAAAACCTCAAACTATAAGAATCTTAGAAAATATAGGAGACATCCTTACAGAAATCAGAGTAAGCAAGGCAACAAATTCCTGATCAAAGCCCCAGATGTCCATGCCATAAGAGAAAGATAGACAAGTGGGACCTCATGAAACTGAAAGGTTTCTGCAAAGCAAAGGAAACCATCAAGTGAGCAGGGAGACAACATATAGAATGGAAAAAAACTATTTGCTAACTGTAAATCTGAAAAAGACCTTACATTCAGGGTCTATAAGGAACTCAAACATACTGAAAGAAAAAAAGAATCCTATTAAAAATTGAGCAAAAATATGAATAGGCACTTCTCAAAAGAAGATATACAAGCAGCCAAGGGATAAGTGAAAAAAATGCTCAGGCTCATTAATCATCAAAGAAATGCAAATGAAGTCATACTGAGATACCACCAAACTCAAGTCTGGATGATCATCATCAATAACTCAAAAAACGTCTCTCTGTGTTGAACCTTTCCCACTGTGTCCGGAGGCTGTGGTGGACCGCCGTGGGGCAGGCAAGAGTTCAGTCAGTTCCAGCCCGATGACAGGTATCGTTAAATTAATGCTTTATCGAGGATCCAAGATGGCGACCGGGCAGCGTGGTCTGTGAGACCTCCGCAGAAGAGGACACAGAAAGACTCCAGATCTCTCCCAGGGGGCCTGCTCCCCACACGGAACTTGTCCACGGACACCGCAGAGGCATTACAGCGGGC